>JADRCD010213503.1:0-12097 GCA_019843815.1 Montemys delectorum
GCTTAAAGTCAATGATCCCATGATAATCGGAAACAGCTCAGTTCCAGGAAGTGAGAATGTATCTGGTGATCCTCAGCAAAATGGTAGTACTTTGACCTTCAGAACAGCCCTTAAGGCTATTGGAAAGAACTCTGAAAACAAGAGTTCAAGAATATGTAAATCAATGTAAGAACTGTTCTTTATAGGGTTTCTCAACTACACAAAATATTAGGATGCAATATGAATTGCATAAGGGGCTTTATGGACTTGACAGAACAGAGCTAAACTAATGAGCCAGCTTTGTTAGAAAGATATCAAGAAAAGAGATAAAAAAGATTTAGGGAGTGGTGATCTCAGATCCCACTCAGGTAAACTTATTGTTTGTGTTTGCAATTGAACAAGGACTAGTTTGGACTTTTAGTCTGGAATGAACTATAATCCAGAAATGAAGGGCACACTTGTGATTCAGATCTTGAAGCTGAAAGACACAGGCTTTTGATCCAGATCTTGAGCAATAATGGCCATGAAAAGCTTAGGTCCAGGCATGGTGGTATACCTCTAATCCCAGGAGACAAAGGCAAACATATTTCTGAGCTCAAGGGCAGCCTGGAACAGAGCAAGTTCTAGGAAAAAGTTCTAAGAAAAGTTTAGGTCCCAGGCCTGGTGGTACACACCTTTAATCCCAGCATTCAGGAATCAGAGCCACGCAGATCTCTGAGCTCAAGGTCTGTCTACAGAGCAAGCTCCAGGGCAGCCAGACTTATTCAGTGAAGGCAGTGGAAAACAGAAAGCTAGTGATGATGTAATAGAACAAGGGGGCCACGTTCCAGCTCCAGCAAGCAGCAGAACTTGGCAGCTTCAGTCTTGTGTCTCTAAAGTCAAGGGACTAAGGTCATAAAATGCTGATTTGAGGGATAATCAAAAGGGAATCTGGAGTAAATGATTGAATTGATATGCAATTCCTAAGGAAGTAGCATATACAAAATAAAACTTTGGTCTGCAATAGAGAGTTATCTCAAGCAGAGAGCTATCTCAAGCAGAACACAGAGCCGTCGGGCTTGCATCCATCACTGACTCTAAGTTATTCATCCTCTGCTCCAAGACACCCCTTCATCAGGATGCTTGCCCAGGTCCTCAGCATGGAACTGTCTTCCCAGTCCTTCTCTCTGCTTTTCTTTGAGACAGGGTGCTACTTTTCTTGCCTCTGTTGGCTTTGAACTTACTATGTAGCCCAGGCTGGCCTCAAACTCCTGACAGTACTCTTGCCTCAAGCTCACAAGTGCTGGGATTATAAGCACAACAAACACATTCACCTAGGGCAGTGGTTCTCAACCTTCTTCACGCTGAAACATGTTAACATAGTTCCTCATGTTATGATGACCCCTGTTGAGGTCCACCCCTACCCCCCACCCCCACTCCCCCATCACCACAGAATAGCTATAGCCATTTTGTTCCATGGCTGCCAAATTTCATATTGTTGCTGTAATATGCCTGCCAGTCATTGACACAGAAAAATAACTTGACTCAGAGCAGGGTCATGCTGACCACACACCCTTTATGTTCTGTTTGAGATTTGTTAATCTTAAGAAATTCCATATATTTTTACATAGGACCCATCAAGTTAAAAGTCAATATGAACTGTTATATCTAAAAATGGCTTGAGTCAGAGACTGACCACCAGGCAACACTTCCAGCACCTGCATATGAGCTCATTGTGTTTTTGTTTTTTCCCTTCATAAGCCTGCCCTGAGAAATGTTTGTAGTAGTAGCTGAAATAATTCTGAGCTACATTCCTGGTCCGATCGGTATTAGGATGTACGTTCAATAAATCATCCCTGTCTGACTAAGATCGGTGTTCCTGTGGTTTATGGAGCAGCTCTCAGACCCCAACAACTCCCAACCATAAAATTATTTTTGTTGCTACTTTATAATTGTAATTTTGCTACGGTTATGAATCATAATGTAAATATCTGATAAGCGACTCCCAAAGGGTCATGACCCACAGATTGAGACCCAGTGAATTGGTCCATTGTTTTAAAACGTTCACAATTTTACGCTTTCACCAGAAAGTTGTGTTTGTGGGAGTCATGATTAGTAAAGAGAAACACAGGTACAGAGTCCAGTGGTGTGCAAAACCTCGTGAAGTCTGTCTCTGTCTAACTGCTTCCTAGGCAAATGTTTTTTAGCTAATTATTAACTCTCTAGAGATAGACTCTCCAGTTTTTGTATGAAAACTTACTTAAAACCAGGTTTTGCTTTATGGGAATGTACTTTGTACAAGCACATGGAATATACAAATATTTTACTACATGCAGTTTAATATTTATTGAATGCTTAGTGTATTCCAGACATGATTTTAAGTGTGTTAATTCATTACATCCCACAAGGCAAGAATTTACTGATAGTTTTAATTTTAATTTCAGTAGTTCTTTATACAGATGGGGAAATTGAAGAACACTAAATTTATAAACTTGACAGACACAATGGCTGTCTGAGGTAGGTTTCAAACCCAGATAATTCTGTGTTGTATTTGGTATAGTTTTGTCTAATAAAGTTAGGCAGGGCCCAATGTCTGGTTCCTCCTCTCACATCTTTGATTCCTTCCCCGACCCCATGAGCTCCAGGGCTTTAAATTATCTATTCATATCCCCAGGAGACTGTTTTATCCAGAGTAGTATATAACCTCTCAACAAGTTCAGCCAGCTCTGTCTGGGGGAATTGAAGATGTTTCCAGTGAGTCATAGACTAAATAAAATAAATAGAACCATGTAGAAACTGAAGCAAACCGGGGTTCTTGGACCTACTCAAATGCAGCAGCCAGTCTCCAGCTCTAAAAGAAGTGCTAGGAAGAAGCAGGACCTTGTGTCGTGAACAGAATTTGCTCTTTGACTCAAGACAACTCAAGTGAAGTATCTTAATTCTTAAAGAGCGTGGGCCACCATTTTGTAGCCTCTGACCTGAGCCACAATGTAAAAGGTAGTCCTCCCAAGTGCAGTGAATTGAGGATCATGGGGAAAGTGACCTCATTCCCCTAAATATTGTCCCAGCATGGCCTTAGTTTCCACTATTTTAAGTTTATCCTTCAAGCTAAGATTGAATTTTCTATGTTCAGTTTCTATGTTAAGACTGAAAGGTCTAGAAACCTTGGGAATAAAAATTTTCAATCCCCCCAGGAAGCAATCTGGGCTCCTCAGAGGAAGCCACCAACATGGGTAGTTGATAAGTGATGACCCTGACTTAGATAGGATAAGTCTGGAGCTGAATCTGCTCCTGGGACACCTGGCCAGAGGAGAAACAAGGCCAGAACTTGAGCTGGTCTGTGAAACTCTTCAAGATCTCACCCAAATATAATGATACTAACCTAGCAACCAATCAAAATTGTACTAATGCCATTGCATTGCCCCTACCAATCATATTAGCGGTTACCTAGCCCTTCTGGAAAATTCCCATAGCCCTGCATTAAAGGGGACCTGTGAGCCCCATAGGTTGTCATCATTTTGATGAATGGTTGACCTTTGCATGCTCTTTCTGAAGAATAAATGCTCTTTGCCTTGCATACTATTTGAGTCTGGGGTCTTCCTTCTTTGATCCTGACAAAGACAACATGGCAGACATGACAAAGCTCACCTCCTAAAATCCACCCCACACTATGAAAAAAAAAAGTGATCAGACATTCAAGCCTCCAACTAAAACGTACAGTGAGTATCTGAGTAGAAGAGAGTAAGGCAACAGAACCATTCTGCCATTCGCTCTGGTGTCCAGACTGGCCTCAGCAACCTTTTCTCCTGGGCCTAATAGGAAAGAAGCAATGCTTGTAGCTGTAGGCGCTAATCTCTTAGGTGCTTGCTATTTCAACCATGGGAAAAAAGGCAGGAGAGACACGTGCTTGGTAGAATGGAACCTGCAGAAGTGAAGAAGGAAAGGCCAGGCCTGAGGAGAGAGTGAGAGCCAGTGGTCTGCCATCAGACCTGATGACTCGTAGGGTGGAGGCAGAATGCTCTACTTCATGTCATCACCTTCTTCCCCAGAAGCCACAATACAGGCTTTGTCAAAAGCCTCTTTGTCAAAAGGCACAGACCTACAGTCTACCAGATGAGGGGGCTTCAAAATAACACCATGAAGCTGTTACCATTGAAGAAATGGACACTGGGCACTAAAAGACTATCCCAGATTTGATCTAAGGGAGACCCAACTAGCCATTCAGTCTCCCTGAATTTAAGCTAAGAGAGTGTCTTAGTAAGGGTTTTACTTCTGTGAACAGACACCATAATCAAGGCAACTCTTATAAGGGCAACATTTGATTGGGGCTGGCTTACAGTTCAGAGGGTCAGTCCATTATCACTAAGGTAGACATGGTACAGAGAAGGAGCTGAGAGCTCGACATCTTCATCTGAAGGCTGCTAGGATAAGACTGGCTTCCACACAGCTAGGACAAGGGTCTTAAAGCCCATCTCCACGGTGACACTTCCTCTGACAAGGCCACACCTACTCCAACAAGGCCACACTTCCAAATAGTGCCCCTCCCTGGTCCAAGCATATTCAAACCACCACAAAGACCCTTAATCCAATGACAAACAAGACAATTTAGACGATTTTCCTGCCTGCAAAGCCTGTCTCATTAGTTCCACTCCTGTTCTGAGTTCCAGACCCTGCCAGTGACTCCGACAGCTCCAGCTCCATGCTGACTCCAATGTCTCATGTATGACAATGGAATGTCCCCCACTGAATGCATTGCCTCTTTCTCTCCCACAAAATGCATCTCCTGAAGCTGTTACTGCTGTCAGTCCCATGCAGCCAACACTATGCAGGCCATGGAGAAATTAGGAGGAAAAGAAAGAAAGAAAAAGAGAGAGAGAGAGAGAGAGAGAGAGAGAGAGAGAGAGAGAGAGAGTAAGAGAGAGAGAGAGAGAGAGAGAGAGAGAGAGAGAGAGAGAGAGAGAGAGAGAGAGAGAAAGGGTCCAGGCTATGGTTGGTCCCAGAATATTGCTTATATATTTCACTGTGGCATTTATAAGACCCTCAGTGATTTGGGCCCAAGCTCTCTGTTTTCCCTTTTACTAGAATCTGTCGTTGCAACGTAGTCTGACTGGTAAACACAGGAGGAAAGAGTTTGTTTGGCTCATAGGTCTCAGTCAATCATCAAGGGAAGGCAGGGTAGGAACTTGAGGCAGAAACTAAAGCAGAGAGTCTGAAGGAACTCTGTTTACTGGCTTTCCTGGCTGACTAGGCCTGCTTTCTTTCTTTTTTAATACCAACCAGGCCCAACTTCACAGAAGTGGCACCATCTACAGGGGGCTGGGCCCTCTCACTTCAATCAGTAATCAAGAAAATATCCCACAGATGTGCCCACAGCCCAGTCTGACAGAGGCCATTTCTCAATCGATGTTCCTTCTTCCTTGGTGATTCTAGTTTGCATCAAGTTGACAGAAACAAACCTGCACCCTTCCTTCCTTCTTCCCTGTGGTTGAAACACCACTTACCTCAGAGCCCTTTGTCTTCTCTTACTGTTGGTTTCCAGCATCACCTCCCTCCTGTCAATCATCCTGGAAGGAGCTTTTGATTCTATCATTAGCACTTTAGTCTTAATGGAAAACCCCAGTGCTGACTGAATGCTAGCATCCCACAACCTGGAATTCCAAGTCAAGCATTCTAAGCATAGGTTGGCCCTTTCTGGATACCCCTGAATGAGTGACTTAAGATTTCTGAATCCCTGGCTTCTCCCCACTAGCAATGTGGACAGCTGCAGCTGTCTTTTCTGGGAGATTGATGAGACAAAACCCTAGCAGTACAGAAGTTGCTGCGACTAAGATAAGAATAGCGCAGGTAAATACTACCACAGCCCCTCCCACCATCCACCATTCCCCCAGGTAGGGTTAATCATCTTTGAAAAGATCTGTACCCACTCTGCTTGGCTTGTCTCTCCTAAGAGGGCACAATGGATTTTCTCTTAACGTCTCTCTGAGTGTTCACATTTGTAAACCATTCTGAGATTTTAACTGACTCCAGGTTGTAAAGCCAGGCACACCCAGGGGCCACAAACTCACAGAGCAGGTAAGGAACAGGTTCACCTCGCCCCAGACACCCAACAGGATTGCTGAGGGCCTCTGGGACAGGCCAAGCTTTCATGCTATAACTGTAGGTGTGAAAGTTCCTTTCTCATATTTGGAAAGCTTCCTTTAAATTTTGCATAAATGGGATAGTTAGATGGCTCGACAGGAAAGAGCACAGCTAAGCAAGTCTGACGGCCTGAGTCTGTTTCTGTTTCATGGGACGACAAAGGTGGAAGGAAGGAACCAACTTCAAGCTGTCCTCTGATACACATACACACACACACACACACACACACACACACACACATACACTCATACACTCACCCCAGTCCCACCCCACATCATGCACACACACAATAACTAAAATATTTTAATTGAGTAAACAATCTTGTGTACATTACAGAAACATTAAAAAATACATCCAAGTATCGGAAAAAAGACAAGTCAAGTAGAAAACATTGTTAAGCTATGCAATATTCTTAACTATTAATTAATGTACTATATTTTGCTAATCTGTCATGTAGCCTTGAGGATTTCTTTTCTCTATATGACTCTCTACATTTCTTACAAAAGCAGAGTCTTACTGGTTCTTGTTTGTTTGTATGTATGTATGTATGTATGTATGTATGTATGTATGTATTTATGCTTGAAATTAACCAGAGTGAAAGCATTTAGGCCACAGGTGTTGAAAAATGTTATAAACAAGGGGTTTATTTGATCCTTGTTTTATTAATATATTTTCTAGCTTAGAAGCAGAATAAATATCTCTGTGTCCCAGTGTTGTTTCATATTACATCACCCTTCTTAGCAGTTGACTGGTGCTTTACCATCTAGCGGAACAGTCAGAATTCTGAAGATGTGTGCTCAATTCACAGTGGCTTCACCACTGTTGAAGAAAGGCCTTGACTCCTACAACTGAAAGGCGCGGAGAAAGATGTTAAACAAGGCTGTTTAGGACTAGGTATCTTATCCATCACCTGAGGGCCTCCTGGGACCAGGATTAGCTATGGATGTGGCCCAACACAAATAGTAAGTTTACTTGAAATGTTATGTACTATTGTCTTTGTAATATATTATGCTTTTGTTGCTCCAAAAAGAAACTGTATGCTCACTCTTTGTCTTCTGAACACCCAGCAACTACTAAGTTACTTTCTGCCTCTGTGAATTTGCATATTAGGGACATTTTCAAAATTGGAATAATACAGTATGTGGTCCATTGTTACAAGCATCTCTTTCACTGAGTTTGTTTTCTTTCTTTTTTTCAAGACAGGGTTTCTCTGTGTAGCCCTGGCTGTCCTGGAACTCACTCTGTAGACCAGGCTGGCCTTGAACTCAGAAATCCGCCTGCCTCTGCCTCCCAAATGTGCTGGGATTAAAGGCATGCCCCACCACCACCCGCACTGAGCTTGTTTTCAAGGTTCATCCACGCTATAGTATGTATAATACTTTTATGGCTCAAGATAATTCCTTGGATGGATATTCCACATTTTGTTTAGCCACTCACCCACCAGAGAGCACTGAGTTTCCTCTAGTCTTTACTATGCTTCGAGTTCTGTGAACATTCAGGTGCAAGTTTTGAGTGACATCATGTGTCAGTGTTTTGGGCACATATTTGTCCTTGAGAACCCAAAGCCTAGCAAAGGAATAAGGCTTCTGAATAACTAAAATTTGGGTTTCATAAATCATGTGACACACCTGCGGTGGTTTGACTAAGACCGGCCCCCACAGGCTCATACATTTGAATGATTAGTCATCAAGGAGTGGCCTACTCGAGAGGGATTAGGAGGTGTGGCCTTGATGAAGGATATCACCAGGGGGTGCCTTTGAGCTTTCAAAAACCCAAGCTATGGCCAGTGTTTATTGGTTGCTGCTGCTGGCAGATCTGGGTGTAAAACTCTCAGCTACTTCTCCAGCACCATTTCTGCCTGCTGCCATGTTCTCAGTGGCCATCCTTCCTGCCATGATGATAATGAACTAAACTCCTGAAACTGTAAGCCAGCCCCAATTAAATTCTTTATAAGAGTTACTGTGGTCATGGGTCTTTCTTCACAGCAATAGAACACTGACTAAGAAAACTTCTCTCAAAAATATATTGCCAAAATATTGTTATTATGGACAGTTTGCTGGCTGCCAGACACCTCCAAGTTGTGAGAGACTTTGCTGCAAGAGGACAAGGGGTAGAGAAGCAAAGAAGTACATTACAAAACATTTCATTACATTACAAAACCAATAACAACAATAAAACATAATGCAAACAGAGATGTCCTCTGGCCTCCACATGACATCCTCCCTGCCCCCAGATCATGTTGGGCCTGGAAGCATAGAGCATTCCAGTGTCTCATTGTAGCACACATATAAAGTCCTGGGTATAGTCCCAGCATGAAAACAAAGGCAGAGAGTTGGCTAGGTTTGATGTGAGACTAGAAGATAAGGATATTTCCATTTTGTTGGCTGATGATGCCAGGATTAATTGGTTGACAGAATTCTTACAAAGTTAGAGTTGAAAGAACCTCACTGGGCAGTAGGCAGCACTCAGGAGACAGAGGCAGGTGGATCTTTAAGTTTGAGGCCAGCCTGGTCTACAGAGAGTGTTCCAGGGTGGCCAGGGCTATGTATAGAAATCTTGTCTCATAAAATAATTTTTCTAAAAAAGCATCTCAATGAGGGAGCCTGACAGGGGAAACTGAAGTGTAGGAGAACACTTAGAGTGACTCAGATGACTAGACACTGAGACCAAAGTAAGGGAATCAGTAGCATCAAAGGATGGGGGTGGGGGAGTTGGTGTGTGTGTGTGTGTGTGTGTGTGAGAGAGAGAGAGAGAGAATCCCCATGATTGAACTACTAGTGGAAAAAAAAGATTATTAGAGGAAACAATACCAATGATCATTTGGAACATTTTGCATTTAACTGTAAGACAGCATGGTGGCAGTGTTTAGTGGACAGGAGCTTTCATGAGAGACAAAGACTAAATATATGGAGTGGTAAGACAAAAATATGATCACATTTATTGATACCTGACTTACTCAGAACGTGATTGGAATGACATACACAAAATGGGCAACGGAATTTTTGGAATAAAGTTTTCCTTGATTGGAATTTTTAAAAACTGTATAGTCTTTGTAGTTTTGTGCATGGATACAATGTATTCCAATCATAACTGCTCCCCACATCCAGCTCCTCCTGGATCCCTCCTACATCCTCCTCCCAACCTCACGTCTTCTACTTATTACCTTCATGATTGCTGAGCCAGTTTGTTGTTCCCAGATGAGCATGGGTCTATAGGGCCATCCACTGGAACATGAGCAATCTACCACATGCTGAAGAAAACCCTCTTTATCAATAGCCACCACAAACCAAAAGCTCCCCAGTTGTGGGTGGAGCCTAGGAGGTCCTCCCCTCCTGAGAAGAGCTAACAGCACAACATCCAATCCAATTTGGAGAGCTAACAATAATACAACAAATTTTTAAGTAGAGAACCTGGATGAATAGGAAGTGAGTAAAATTAAGTTAAATTTAACCTACAGGATAATGCATAATCTTCACACTAAACAATCATTTATTTTAAAGGGAACAAAAACTTCAAACTAGCACCAAAACAAAGATGGAGGGAGGGAAGTAGGCTCAGCTGTGAGCTTTCCAATGGTTGAAACAGTGTTTCCTAGTCTTTTGCACAGACGTGAGAGGCTTAAGAGGTAAGACGTATGACGCTCTTCTCTGAGTTTGTGTGACCCCTTGATGTTAGATATGGATCTGTGATTTGTTCTTCGGGGTTAAAGGTAAACCCAGTATCATGTAAAATTTCCAAGTGGAAGACTGAAGAACCAGTGTGCACTCAGCTGGTGCCCAAGGCCTTGGGAATGCTGGGGAGAAGAGAATGTGGACTCAAAGAGATGGTGGGAGGCTGTGCCTTGGGGAAACATTAGATTATGAGACAAGAAGAGATGCTGACAAAAAGACAGCCAACAATAAAACCTCAGATAGGACAGTGACTGCAGAAAGCCCTGAGTCCCAGGAACTGAGGCAAAGTTGTAAGAGCATCTGCTTCAGTGCATTCCCAGTGTCACTTAACAAAAAGTGATGCTGAATTTATTCCACTTTACCGTTTTTAAATTTTATTTTTTGAACTATAAAATTGCCCTAAATGGCCAGGTGGTGGTGGTGCATGCCGTTAATCCCAGCATTTGGGAGGCAGAGACAGATTTCTGAGTTCGAGGCCAGCCTGGTCTACAGAGTGAGTTCCAGGACAGCCAGGGCTATACAGAGAAACCCTGTCTCGAAAAAACAACAAAAAAATAATCGCCCTAAATATGTGCTGTATTTGCATCATTTTCTCACTCTGTCTCCTCCCTCCAATCCCTGGCATGCCCATCCCTTCTCCCTTTCAATTCATGGCATCTTTTCTTTAATTTTATATATATGTAAATATATATTAATATTTAATATAAATATATTAACAGGAATATATTTAATATAAATATATTACAATATGTATTTCAATATATATGATTTTATATATGTAAATTTTTTTTTTTTTTTTTTTTTTTGGTTTTTCGAGACAGGGTTTCTCTGTGTAACCCTGGCTGTCCTGGAACTCACTCAGTAGACCAGGTTGGCCTCAAACTCAGAAATCCGCCTGCCTCTGCTTCCCAAGTGCTGGGATTAAAGGTGTGTGCCACCCAGAGCAGCCGGGACAGGATCCTCTCAACCTTTGTCTACACCTAGGAGTGATGGCGGTGGATCTGGTGGATCCGCAGCCCTCTCTGCCCCTTCTCTGCAAGCAGGCGAGCCTGCATTCACGGAATGCTTTAACCCAGGGACTTGGGTGAGATCTGCCATTCTCTCTCTGGTGACTTTCTAAGATGGGACCAGCCAGGAGGCACAGGCCTCACAAGTGGCAGAGCAGCTGGGACAGGATCCTCTCAACCTCCATCCATACCTAGGAGGACCAACAGACCCACAGCCCTCTCTGCACCTTTCCTGCAAATGGAGATCCTGTTTACAGGGTGTGCTGTGACCCCAGGACTCAGGACGGACAACTGATCCACAGCCATCTGCGCCCAGGTTTTACCAGAGGAGAGCTGATCTCCCAGAAGTGCTGACACAGGCTTACAGACTCACAGGAGGAACAAGCTCTAGTCAGAGACAGCAAGAACATCTAACACCAGAGATCAACAGATGGCAAAAGGCAAACGCAAGAATCTTACCAACAGAAACCAAGACGACTTGGCTTCATCAGAACCTAGTACTCCTACCACAGCAAGTCCTGGATATCCCAAAACACTGGAAAAGCAAGATTTGGATCTAAAATCATATCTTACAATGGTGCTAGAGGAATTTAAGAGGAACATGAATAACTCCCTTAAAGAAATACAGGAGGACACAGGTAAAGAGGTACAAGCTCTTAAAGAGAAAACAAAAAAAAATCTCTCAAAGAATTATGGGAGATTACAAGTAAACAAGTAGAAGCCCTTAAAGAGGAAACACAAAAATCCCTTAAGGAATTACAGAAAAACACAAACAGGTGAAGGAATTGAGCAAAACCACCCAGGACCTAAAAATGGAAGTAGAAATTGTTAAGAAATCACAAAGAGAGACAACTCTGGAATTAGAAATCTTAGGAAAGAAGTCAGAAAACATAGATGGAAGCATCACCAACAGAATACAAGAGATAGAAGAGAGAATCTCAGGTGCAGAAGATACCATAGAAAACATTGACATAACAGTCAAAATGCAAAATGCAAAAAGTTCCTGACCCAAAACATCCAGGAAATCCAGACCACAATGAGAAGACCAAACCTAAGGATAATAGGAACAGAAGGGAGTGAAGACCTCCAACTTAAAGGGCCAGTAAATATCTTCAACAAAATTATAGAAGAAAACTTCCCTAACCTAAAGAAAGAGATGCCCATGAACATACAAGAAGCCTATAGAACTCCAAATAGACGGGACCAGAAAAGAAATTCTTCCCACCACATAATAGTCAAAACACCAAATGCACAAAACAAAGAATACTAAAAGCAGTAAGGGAAAAAGGTCAAGTAACATATAAAGGCAGGCCATCAGAATTA
>JADRCD010213504.1:0-11964 GCA_019843815.1 Montemys delectorum
GTGGGACTGGCTGTGGAACTTGCACCTAAAGTCTGCTCTGGACACCAGTCCAGACGGCCCTTCATCCTATTTAATTCTCTCTGTTTCATTATCTCTCTTTCCACTTTTATGTCACCATATTCTATCTTCCCTCCCTTGACAGCCCGCCCCACCTCTGTATGTTTCCTTATTTATTTGCTTTCTGACTTGAGTGTGTTTTCCATATGAGACACAAAAACTCAAGATTCTAAGTTAACATCTTGGTGAGGAAATTCAGAGTCAGAAAGACAAATATTGCTAATTTTGTTTTTGTTTTTTTTTTAATGTAGGTCATATATAGCCCAGGTTCAGAGTGCTCTCATTGTTATGGAGCTGAAGAAATCTTTTTAGCTTCTAGCCTCCACCTTCTGAGAGTTACGATTGTAGGTGTATGCCACTGTATTAATTACTTTTCTGTGGCTGTGATGAAACATAACGATTAAGGTAACTCATAAATGAAAACATTTAATTGTGCTTATGGTTCCAGCAAGTTAGCATTTATCAAGGCAGAGCCAAGGCATGGTGACAGGAACAGCTGAGAACTCATATCTCAAACCATATGCAGGAGGTAGAGAAAACACTGAGAATGGCCTGAGACTTTTGAAACTTTGAAATCTGATGTCAGTAACATACTTCCTCCATTCTACCATGCCTCCTTACTTTTTTTCCAAACACATGTAGCAACTGGGAACCAAGTATTTTAACACATGAGTCTATAGGAACCATTTTAATTCAAGCCATTGTAGCTACCATGCTTGATTTCTGCAGTGCTCTGAGTTGAACCCAGGGCTTCATGCATGCTAGGAAACTAAAGGGACTCTGACCAGCTTTGAGTATGTTGAACATGGCTCTGTGAGGCTTTGCCCTTCTCCATCATGCCCACCGCCTTGCTAAAAACATTAGATTATATGGCTAAAACTAACTACCAAGGTCTTTTCCCTCAGTTGGACACTTCTTATTCCTGAAGCTGACTACTAAGGCTCAAGTATCAATGTAATGAAGTCCCATAATCAAAAACCCACTATAGCTCATCTAGTTAACATGACCAATTAAAATGAAACATCTCATCCTAAGACAGGGTCTTCCCCTTTACCTTTATAAACTGCCATTTTTCTCTGTGCCACATCTGGCTCCTCTCTTTTCAGAGGCAGTCCTTTGTTCCATTCCAGGGCAAATGTACCTGCTCCTCCCCCTTATTCCCTTCCTTTTTTCTTTTATTCTCTCTCCTGTATTTGTCTTGTATTCACCACCCTCTTTCTCTCTTTGGAAAAGAAGTCTTCTTTGTGCTGAGAATTTTGCCTTGGGGGTCCTGGGCTGCTACCAGTTCTGTCAAGAAGCAGTCTATAAACTGAGCTACATCATTAACCATGATTTAGAAACTCCTGAAGTGTAGGCGGAATTTCAATTTTTATTTTACATTTTATATTAATTCTTCCTAATATAAGACAGAAACTTTTTGCAAGAATTTTTACCATGGGTACTCATTATTATTATTTTTTTCTACTTTCCTGTGGACATGCTGTATACTGGGGTCTCTTGGCTCTACTTGTCTTTTGACACCTTAAATCTATTCTGGTGGCAGAGATCAGTGACCATACAAGTTGAAAGATTAATGGAAATCCAATTCAGTCTTATCTTCACCATGTGTAAGAAATACCATGATGTGACTTATCATTGAAACACCAGGAATTACCCATTGGTGGATGGCTCACCTTCTCTGCCTTGGTGAATGATTGCTAAGGAAACTGGAGGCACTGCAGCAAGACAGAGGAGCCACTAAACTGAGCATCATACATCCTTGAGCAGTGATGACGTGTCGCTTTTCCAGTGAACTGTGCGATATGAGTATAGAAAACAAGAAAACAAGCAACCATCACAATAGGCCAATTGTTCAGCAAAATATCTTCATCACACAGGCAGACAACAGAGTTGATATCATGTGATCTGTCAATTTACTGATCTGCAAAAATGAATCTTTGTTACGAGTGGCTAGAGAAGCAGCTGCGATGAAGAAGACATGAGATTGGTAGTAGAAGATAAAATGATGTTAGAGCAGAGCTAGACAGGAGCACAGCTGACAGAAGCAATAGCAGCGTAGAGTTGGCAGTGTTACCATCAGCTAGGTGGGGTCTTCCTAGGTCACAGGATAGAAATTTGATGTAGACTAGTTTTGATGTGAAAGAAGTACAGTGGCTTACTTTATAGCTAAACAGTCATGAAAGGATTCACAGTTGGTGTCTCATGGACTGGGTAGTCAAGCATGAAGTATATTTCATTTTATACAGAACTGTTTGAACATTCATATCCTTTGGGAGGTAAACTTTTGAATATTCATGATCTTACCAAAGAAGTAGGTTTGTGTGTGTGTGTGTGTGTGCACTTAGTAAAAAATGTAAATATTTTTTATAGCTCCCACTTGGGTGGAGATCTTTCTCTAATAATACATTGTAACCAAAGTTTGGAGCTCAAGCCTAGTCCTTGGTCAGATCCTGTCCATTCAGGTTATTTTCATGAAGGAGGTTGGTAGTCTGGTGTTGCTGTAGTGAACCTTCTGGTACTCATTTCAGTACCAATTGCCACGCACACTCATCTACGCCAGTCAAGTCTGCAGTATCGGGCTTAAAAACCTGATCAAGGGCAAGAGGCAATAAGGACCCAAAAGAGTATCTGTGCTTCCTGGGTAGTCAAGGTAGTCGCTGGCATCTCCCAACTCAGAAGTGTTCCAGATCAGTCTTTCCAATCGTCAACACACCCTCATATTTAGGCATAAAGTTACCCCAAGAAATGATTCATTTATGGCTAAGATTGGGCATTGTTTCCTGGCCAGCACGATGTTTCCAATATATCCTAATTTAATTCCGAGATGTCCTTAGCTTGGAATTTCTCTCAAGGAATCTGCCTATCAGACAGGTTTTGCCCTTAGAGTTAGCAACAGAGGTCAAACTCATACCTTAGGGCGGCCCCATAATAGTCAGAACTGTTTTACATACTAGAAACTCAAGGACATTATCTAGAACTGTTAGGTTGGAACTTCCAGGTGCTCCCCCTCCAGCAAGACCCAGAAAATTAACAGGAGATGCCAGATCGGACTATCCTAGTCTTACCTCCAGCCAAACTAGGGAATTAGCATCGAAATACCAAAATAGCCCCAGCAGGGAGGGCTAAACTGCTCTTCCTCCTACTTCACACCTGGCTACCTACCTACCGACCTTGTGTATCGGTCACTTGCCTATGTGACTTGAATCCTGCTCTCTGATCCTTTTGACCCCCACCCATCTATGTGACTCTTTTCATTCGCCCTGTTTCCTGTATACCATATAAGCCTGGTTTTCACTTTGTGCTCTCTCTTGGACTTGTGTACTCTCTTGGATTCTCTCTTTGACTTCCTCTTGGACTTGTGCACTCTCTTGGATCTCTTGGATTTGGAACTTCTCTTGGACTTACACTGGAACTTAGATGAACTAGAACTTAGTCCACAGTCCCCTGGGCCCAGAGTGTTTGGGCCCTGGTGGGGGGGATGCAGTATCTATCCAAAGGAGATGGCTGCTGCTTTAGATTCAGTGTGTTTCAGGTGGCCTTAAATGTACCTTAATTACTAAGCTGCCAGATTCATCATTTCTCCTTTCCAATGACTGTAAAAGTCTGATGCCATTTTTAAGAAATACATTCAGATCCCATACTTCATGTGTTGTCTCTGCCATCATTTCTTTGCCTATGCCTCGTCAACCTGACTAGGACCTCGTTTGTCCCTCGGGTTGATGGAGGCCCAGATCAGCCAGCCTGCAGCAACCAATGTTGTACAATATTGAGGTGCTCACACTCATTCCAATTGGACCCAACTGAGAGTTAGTTGACTCTTAATGACCCAGTAATTCATATTTTCCAAAATTTACTTTCTCTTCTTTATCTTTTGAACTTGAATTACAATTGTGACCTTTTGTAGCTCACTAAATGGTGAATATGGTGCCTCTTGGTTTATAACCTTGGGAAGTTTCAATTTTGTGCTTGTGAGGCCCTGATATAGCATATAGGAATTGCTTCCCCTTGCTGAAAATGCTCGGTTGAAAGGCCTTGGCAAAACAATACAGAAAAAGCCATACTGGAAGGACAGATAGAAAGGAAGAACTAGGACTTCCTAATGCTCTAACCAATCCCAGCTTACCACTGAGTTGCAGCTTGATTAGTTCATACAAGTGATCGTTGGTAAGATCAAGAGACAATCATCTATGTGAGCCCAATCCAGACTGAAACATAGCGACTGTATTCAGGTGCATTTTGGAGATGGTTAGTGACGTAGTATATGGCAAATGTTTCTATGACTACAGGGAAGACTCCAGGAGTAAAGGCTATTATTTTTCTTTCCTGTGAAAGAGGGTATAGTGTAGAAATTTTTATCTTCACTTCGTTAGTCTTTATCTATATGGTTTGAAAAAAAATACTTCTGAGTGTTAGTCTTATCAGACTGAAATGAGAAAAATATTTCTTTTTTCACAGAATAATTAGGAAATAAAATGGATGAATTATTGACATATATTAAGCACAGCTTTCACACAACATGTATTCCAGTTCACATCCTGCATAAGGTTCTTCCCTACCTGGGTGGATAGTTCCTTAATTCTTAAAGTACTTACTTTAAATTAAAGTACTTTAATTCTTAAGGAAAATCCTATGACTTGCTGAAGACAGTTTTGTCCCAAGTCAGTCAAGGGCAGTGCATGTATTTGATAAATAACCACTATGTTTACATGAAGAGGAAGGAAGGAAACTATTAAATTATTAATGGCAGTGTTCCCCTGTAACAATGGCACCTTTATGGGCCAGTACTGGAATACGCTCATTGTGTCTATGGCTGTGGCCCTCTGCACCTGCTCTTGTAAAGCAATGTGGTTGTAAGTTAGGTTAACTTGAGTCCTCAGGGAGCACTGAAGAGGCTTTTACCTTTCCTGGGAAACTGTTGGGGCATTTATCCACTCATTTTGTGGGGCATGGTTGGGATTGCTGGAGCCATCCATCTTAGTTATACTTTCCCTGCAAAGGCTATTCCTTGTGAAATTCACTTAGACAAAGCTACACATTTCAGAAAAGCAATGAATGAAGCTTGGCACTTACGGAGCCTGAGTACTGGAAGGTGATTTATTGTTTTAGAGAGGGAACTCATATTGTTTCTCTAATTTAGGTTAAAAATGTGCAGATACCCAAGTGCTAAGGTCCCTAGGGAAACCAAAACAAACCAAAACAAACAAATACAATTCAAAAGACCAAGAAAAGAAATAGAGTAGTCTGAACGCCAGTTTCTACTTTTAAAAATGACACAGCCAACCTAGATTTTTGAAGCTCCCATGAGAGTTGGGTGGCTGGAGTGTAGCTGACACCTCTCTGCCAGCTGCCCATGCTACGGCTTTACAGCAAAGAAATAAACAAGGATTCCTGCAGCCACATGCTCCCTACAGAGCTACCACAAAAAATTATCCAAGTGTTCTTTGAGATTATTTTATATCTTTTTCTCTATTTCATTTTAAAAGAGAAATAAAACCCCAATTTACCAAAATTTGAATTTTTAAATTGTAATAGAGTACTCTAAGGGAACAGAACTCGTAGGATGAATATCTATACCAGATAGATTTATTAATTGGCTTATGTGCACATTGGAGAGGCTGAGAACCCAGTGTAAGTTTAGTCTATGAGAGTAGAGGCATCTGTCTTCTCAATCTTGCATTCAAGTCCTGGGGAGTTTCAAAAGAGTCATTGATATTTAGTTCATATTGGAAGGCAGATGCTAGGTTTCAATGCCAATAAAGAACAGCAACAAAACAGCAGCAGTAGAGTAGATGCTATTACCAGCAAAAAGTATAGGTGGGAAGGGATAATACTTTTTCCTTAGATCTTCTTATATCTGGGTCATTGTTGGAATTTTGCTACTCTGGGGAGGACCTTCTTCTCTTATTTCAATACTTCCAAGAAATAGTCTGAGAGACCCACCTAGAGGTATGCTTCTTAGGTAATTCTGCTCTCATTAACTGACAACCAAGGTTAACCATCATATTGGTCATAGACCTGCTCTAGCGAGCTAATGTAACACAGTTTCCCAAAAGTAGTTGTGAACGAGAGTATTTGAGTCTCAACTATGTCTTATATATTTTTTCTTCAGACTTCTCATAGGACTCCATGGTTTTCATACTTTACTGCCAAAAAAATTCAGCTTAGTTACCTCAGCTATTGATCAAACTCAAGTTTTCTTTTTTTTCTATAATTTAAGAAAGCCATTTGAGTACTTTATATTCTCATGAGACAACTTCTAATGAGAAAAGTAGATGAATAGCTATGCAATGATTAGCCCACGTAATGGCTACTATTGGTTGTCAAGTTAACTACATTTGAAAAGAACTGCAGTCCATAAATGGACTTCCTGTGAAAGTCATTTTGTTTTGAAATAGGTGATTCTATTTCTAGCCCAGACCTTTGAGGTGGAATGATACATATCTTTGATCCAGATCTTAACATGGGAAGGAATACTTTAATTTGAGCCATGCCCTCTGCTGTATATTATATGAGGACATAGAAGAAGGAAGTTTTTGCTCTTTGCCTGATTCCTGTGACTTTGGCAGCACATCCATTCATCCATTCCTTTAATGGTCTCATAGCCTACTTCTTTGGGATGCCAGCATATACTGAAGAGCAGATGAGACATCCAGGCTTATGGACTGAGCAGCTACTGGATTCTTGGACTTTTCCTTCAAAGTCAGCCATTGTTAGACTTCAGCCTGTGAGTCATGGAGATATATTTTCATATATATTTGAATATATAGATTATATATAGAATATATATAGATACGTGTGTGTGTGTGTGTGTGTGTGTGTGTGTGTGTGTGTATTTCTTAGTCAGGGTTTTCTAGAGTCACAGAATTTATGGTAGTCTCTATGTAGTAAAGGGATTTATTGATGACTTACAGTTTGTAGTCCAACTCCCAACAATGAACTCCCAACAACAGTAGAGGCAGCAGCTGTGAATGGAAGTCCAAGGATCTAGCAATTGCTCAGTCTCACAAGGCAAGCAGGCGAAGCAGAGAGAGCCTTCCTTCTTTCAATGTCCTTATATAGGTCTCCAGCAAAAGTGTGGCCCAGGTTAAAGGTGTGTGCCACCACACCTTTAACCCCAGATGACCTTACTTGAACTCATAGATCTTCCAGTCTTAATCTTCTAAGATTCATAGCCACTATGCCACCACACCTTTAATCCTAGATGATCTTGAACTCATAGAGCTTTCTATGTTAATCCTATGGGATTCATAGCCACTATTCCTCAAGGTCTCCATGCCAAGATTCAGGTCAGAAACTTGTATCTCTCAGCCTCCAGATTAGAGCCACAGGTGAGCCTTCTAATTCTGGATTGTAGTTTATTTTAGACATAGTCAAGTTGACAACCAGGAATAGCCACTACAGTGTATATATATATATGAAAATATAGATATATTCATTCTATAAGTTGTTACTCTAAAGGACCCTGACTAATTTGTACAGCCCTTTAATTGGTCTACTTCTAAAGTTCTTTGAAGAGTAAATTCTTTTAAAAAAAAAGTAGTGTGTGTATGTTTGTATGTGTGTGTGTTTGTGTGCATACACACACATGCCACATGTTTGTAGATACCTGTGAAGTCCAGAAGAGGCTGATGGTTCCGCTGCAACTGGCATTGTATAGGTGGCATTGTATAGATGCCAACAATGGATACTGGAAATGGACCTGAGCTAGTAGCCCCTGAACCATCTCTGCAGACCTGATAGAGTAAGTTTTTACAAGAAACTCTGAATAAGGGACAATAGAAGAAAGAGCTGGAGTCTGTCTCAGACAGTTTGTCTTTTTTTTTTAAAGTCCAGATATAACTTGACTTTGCTTCTTCTCATGATGTAAGGAATGTTTTCATAATAGTGTCCTTCTGGCTTTGATGAAGAGTCAGCTAACAGTACTTACCAGGGAAACAATCAGTAGACATGGACACACACAAGTGCATAGATACTCTGAAGACTTGAAGTTAGGGATAGCAGATGCCTATCAAGAGTGTTAGGCAGGCAAACCTTGTGCTTGAGAGCAGCAGGAAATATATAGGGAAACCTTGTTTTAACCACCACCACCACCACCACCACCACCACCACCACCACCACCACCACTACCACCGGAAGCAAATAATTTATGGATACAGCTGTGCATGTGAGAAATTCCCATTATTTTCTAAAACAGTGGGAACCTGGTGTCATTCCAATTCCTAAGGCCTGAGAGCTAGAAACACCCATGGTAGAATCTTCTCCATTTGTATAGAGGTAGAAAAAAGGAAGAATTTTCGTTAATTCACCCTTTTGTTCTGCGTAGAGCCTCATAGGATTACATATTTCTCACTTACGTTCAGAGGAACTGGAAGCTTTCCTGAGATGAGTAATTAATATGTTAATTTTAATTATAAGTATCTAATTCATGAGAAATACTGGACTGATACACAGCTAAAAGAGAGCCAAAATAAGCCACAGAAAAAAATGACATATAAATAGATACTCAAACTAGAAGCTCTAATATTATATGTTAGATTTAATTACTCTGTCAAATCATAATAAATGTTTTTAACCATTTTCAATTTCTATAATTGCTACAGACTGCAACGAAAATATCTGATGAGGTACTGGTACACATATTTAGAATAGTTCAACAGGAAAATTTTATTTTGATTACTAGTGATTGTTTCTGGGATATTCTTCCTATTTATGTCTAATATCCCTGAATGTAAGAATTTGAGCTACAAGGATCCATACTTTTTGTATTTTCTTGTCATCTTGGGCTATATAACACATGACTTGAGAATGAATTAACACTTAGAAAAATTATAGGATGTTGTCTTAGAAAGTTGCCACTCTGACAAAAGGCCTAACAAAGCTTACTTGAGGATGTTGTGGTGCCTAGGTTTAGCAGTTGTACTTCTTGATCTGTGGTAAGGCAGAACACCATGACAAGAGGAACCTAGGGCAAAGGCTTTCATATCATGGATTAATGAAACTAAAAAGAGAGGCAGTAAGCAGGCTTGTGCAAGATATACCCAACAGCATGCCTTAATGATCTACTTCCTGTAGATATTTACCCTTTTCATAGTTCTCATAATTCTCTTGCCACCATTTTCATAATTCTTCAAAATAAGGATATAAGTCCAAGAACATGTGGAACCAAATCACAACAGATGGAAAGGGAGAATTTTGATCTATACTCTTATTGGGGAGAAAAGAATAAAAGACCAGGAATTAAAATTTTTGATTTCGTGAGAATTTCCCTAGTGTTATATCACAGTAAGCCTGTGATCCATCATAGACACGTATGTAGGTGGCTAGTTGGTCAGATTGTCTCAGTTAAGATTTCTATTGCTGTAAAGAGATACCATGACCAAGGCAACTCTTATAAAGACAACATTTAATTGGAGATGACTTATAGGTTCTGAGGTTCAGTCCATTATCATCATGGGAGGAAGCATGGGAGCTTCCAGGTAGACATGGCACCAGAGGAACTGAGAGTTCCACATCTTGTTCCGAATGCAAACAGAAGACTAACTTCCAGGCACATAGGAAGAGGGTCTCAAAGCCCATCACCATAGTGACACACTTCATGCAACAAGGCCACATCTATTCTAACAAGGCCACACCTCCTAATAGTGTCATTCCTTGGGCTAAGCATTTTCAAACCACCATATTTTATTCCCTGGCTACCATAGGCTTGTGCAAACATATGAGACTATGAGTCTAGCCATTGTATAATGCAAAATACTCTTAGCCCAACTTCAAAAATCCCAATAGTTTATTACAGTCCCACCAGTGTTTAAAAGTCTAAAGTTCAAGGTCTCTTCTCAGATTTATCCAATCACTTAGCTGTAATCCCATATAAAATCAAAGTAAAAAAGCAGATGACATACCTCTAATATCACAGGATGTATATTACTATTCCAAAATGTCATAATGAAGAAATACTGGACCAAAGCAAGACCAAAACCCAGATGGGCAATTTCTAACTCTGCATGTGCTTGTCCTGGGCTGTCAACTGCAGCTGAGGCTGCACTTTCACCTTTGGTCTTCCCTGGACCCTAATAGTGCCAAGCCTCAGTTGCTCTCCATAACCCCTTCAGGCCTTCAAAACTACCAGCTTTCTGTTTTCCATCCCACTCCCACTGACTGCCTAAGCTTGGCTGTCCTGCAACTTGCTCTAAAGATTGACTTTGAACTCAGAGGCTTGTCTCCTGAGTTCTGGGACTAACGGTGTATACCACCACACCTGGACCTATGCTTTTCTCTACTTGGAAGTTGATCTGTGCCACTCTTGGCCTTGAACTCAGAAATCCATTTGCCTCTGTCTCCTGGCATTAAAGGTGCATAACATCATCCCTGGATCTAAGCTTTTCACAGTCACTATTTCTAAAGTTCCAGATCGACAGTCTGTGTCCTCTATTTCTGGACTGTAGTTCATTCTGGATTAAAAGTCCAAATAAAAATAACCAAATTATAACAATGCCTTTCAAAGGCAAATGCATACACAATAATCCTATCTTGGTAGAATTTTACCCCCAAACCACCAATCACTTAATCTGTTTACCTCCTCAAACACAGAATTTAGCTCCATTGCATTTCCTGGTGCCCTTTTATTCCTAAAACTAAAACCATATATTTTTTATTTTTCCTTTTTCAGCTTACTCCTTTTCATCAAAACATTCTTCATAAGAGTGAACTTTAGTAACAGCACAACAGAATTTAAACCAGGCTGTTTTGGATTTCCTTTGCTAATGCAATTAATCTAAACCTCTCTATTTTAGCCTCAGGCAGAATCTTCAAACAAGGGCAAAAAGGAGCCACATTCTTTACCAAAATATTGCAAAAACAGTCCTCTGAAAGTTCTTGAGCTAGGCCCCTATAATTCAAATCACCCTCAGTACCATTTTGAAGTGGAAGTTTCAAGATATAGCATGTGAAACAGACTCACATGGTGTTTTGCTAAGACAGACTCCTGTGGTGTTCTGCTCAGGAAAGACCTATGGGAAGACATGTGATATTCGGAGAGTATAAACAGGACTCAATGGACAGTGAAGGTGCACTTGCATAGCTAGCTTCGAAATGCTTCATTGGTCTTGAGTTTTTGTCTTTGATGTTCTACACTTTGTTGAAAGAAGCACAGCAGAGAACTTTTCCTGGTGTCAGCAGCTGTTTCTGGTCTGATTTGGTGGAGGTCTGGTAGTTTCTGCTAGAGTGTGCCACTGCTACTGATTCATGTTTGGTATCCAGACACTACTGAACTTTCTTGTTGGTATCCTGACAAACAAAGAATGGAATTGTCCCAAGGAACTACTTCTAAATAAGTCCATATCCCCTTGTTATATTTACTGCCTTTTCTCTCCTACCTTTGAGTGATAGGGTAGAAGGGGGGGGGGTGTTGTTGAAGCATTTGAAAACCCTTATTTTAAAATATCTAAGCCAATAACAATGTTTTCCATATTTCTACTAGGATGGTCATTAAGTCCTACTTAAAGTATTCAATTTCTTTCCACATCCAAAGTCCCACAATCTACATTTCTCTAAACAAAAACATTGTCAGACCTATTACAGCAATACCCCACTCCTGGTAAAAACTTCTGTCCTAGTTAGGGTTTCCATTGATGTAAAGGGACCCCATGAATACAGTAGCTCTTGTAAAGGACAATATTCAATTTGGGTGATTTACAGGTCTGAGTTCAGTTCATTATCATCATAGCAGGAAGCATGGCAGCATCCAGGCAGGTAGGTGTAGCACTAGAGGAGCAGAGAGTTCTGTATCTTGTTTCAAAGGCAAACAGAATGGAATTGCCCCAAGGAACTATTTCTAAATAAGTCCATATCCCCTTGTAATATTTACTATCTTTTCTCTCCTACCTTTGAATTGTAGGGTAGAAGGGGGGG
>JADRCD010213504.1:14340-24717 GCA_019843815.1 Montemys delectorum
GGTTGTTGGATGTTGTGTGGTAGTTCAAGCCTCCTCTTCACTGACTATTTAATACCCCTGACAACTGTGCTTCCTTTAGCATAGGTCATTATTATTATTTGTCAAAGTCAAGCTAGTTTTTGAAAATACGTTATAGCAGTATTTGAGTTATCATTGTCAATGAGCACACGTAGATCTTTCTTTAATGTGTTTGAGGTATTGTTTACTGACCTCTGGGATACTACATAGGAGTTGTGTAGAAACTATGTACAGAGATTTTTCATTATTTCTGAGCTTCTTTTCCTTCTTCCAAACCCTTCTATATAACACTCCTCCCAGAGGTGTTATATGCCACTCAAGCCTCCAAATGAGGAAAGTAATTGGCAGTCCTATGCATCTATGATGCCTATGAACTATAAAAACAACCACCATAGCAGGTAAACCCAATGGTGCAGTAATGGCACACATACTTGATGATAGCCTACAGATCTCTAATTGGACTTAAGACCCTCTCAACCAAAAGGAAAGCATGCCTGCTACTAGAAACTTAGTGACTTTATTTTACTCAGAGCTAAATAAAGTATGGATCTTGGATGAAAACAGAAATCTGTCCTTTTACTAAACCAGCACAATCCTTAGTTTCATTTTAAATAATTGTCCTTAGTCCTACAAATAACTGTAGTCTTCACTGAACATTGAGAAAACTTTTCTTTGCAACAACCAGAGACCATTACAGTAATTCACAACTAATTGTCTAATAGTATAAACATTTTCTTCTAAGTTTCTGCCTTTTTTCTCTGGGGTCTGGATTGAATTCCTCTGCTTACATGTATTCCATTTCAGATCATTGGTCATTTTTATCAGAAAATCTTTAAAACTTTTGTCTGGAATTTTTCCCATGTCAGTATATCTGGGTGTCGAGCAATCATGTCCTTTTGGAGGAGCCACATTTTTTTGTGTACTATATTAGGACTTGAATATCACTTGTAGTATTTTGGAGAAAATCTTCTGTTATTGATTGATTGATTGATTATTGTATACGAGTACACTGTAGCTATTTTCAGACATACCAGAAGAGGGGATCAGATCCCATTACAGATGGTTGTGCGCCACTATGTGGTTGCTGGGAATTGAACTCAAGACCTCTAGAATAGTAGTCAGTGCTCTTAACTGCTGAGTCATCTCTCAAGGTCTAGAGAGAATCTTCTTATTGAAAATCCTATTCTTGAAGGTTTAAGTAGCACTGGCAGGGCCACTCACTGTGGAAGAAACAAACTATTTTAGCAAGAACAAAAGCACATCTTGCAAAATACAAAAAGTGACTTCAAGTCAAGTCAACTGCATTGTGTTAGTACATCACCAATAAATACAGGAATGAACATTGCAAAGCCAATGTAGAATGTGCTACGAAGTTAAAAAAAAAAAAGTTAAAGTGTGGAAATGGCAAATATATAACGTGAAGGAAGGAACTATACTTGTAGACTCTAGTTAAATAAGTAAAAGAAAGAAGATGTGGGAGAAGAGCAAAGAACAACAGATGAAAGGAAAGAAAACAATAAGATTTCTCAACTGGGGCTGGTGAGATGGCTCAGCCATTAAGAGCACTGACTGCTCTTCCAAAGGTCCTGAGTTCAAATCCTAGCAACACATGGTGGCTCACAACCATCTGCACAGCTACAGTGTAGATATATATTTAAAAAAAAAGATTTTTCAACCATAAAAATAGTTTTAAAAATCAAAGAATTAAAAAGAGTAGTAACAAAAGTGTGAGAGTATTGAAAAAGAAAAAGATAAATCGGTAAATAAAATACTATAAGACACTTAAAGTAGGAAAAAACAGAATAAAAACAGAAAGCAAAAACACTCAGAAATCTTGCCAAGAATAAAAAATGAGTATGTCAAATTCAAGGGAAATTAAAATGACAGCATTAAAAATTAAAACTACAGAACAGAAAACATCCTGCTAAATGTATAAGGAAAGATAGCAATCATATGGGAAAGATAAACACTCAACAGAGAAAACAAGCATTTGTTCGTCATCTTTTAGCACTGTGGCTAGGATTCTATGTCTGGCACTCTGGGTGGAACACCATTCTCTGACATTATAGGTGGAATCACCTTCTACTCTAGTTTGAGTCCTACAAGGTGTCTCCTTGCTTCCATGTTTGTATCTGAATCTCCTTTCACTTTGAATTCAGAGTTATCTTTGAAAATCAAACATTATATTGTGGTACATGTCTGCTCTAGACTTCAAGGAAGTTCTAACTCATAAGAGAGTCAAAAAGCATTTCCTCATGATACAATTTCTCTCCACTTCTGTAGCCTTCTCCAAAATAGTTCACTTTCTTCTCCTGTAATCACAGTACTGGTCTTCTATGTTCTCTAAATACAGAGACCATTCACCAACCTTAAGGCTTTTGTTGTTACTCCCTTGATCTGGATTGTTCTCCAGAGCATATCAGATATACTCTGATATCTTCATCACATAACCCCCCCCCTTCAAAAAAAATCAGGTTTCTGCAGAGAGAACTTTCCTGACTACCTTAAGTAAAATAGCCCCTCCCTTTTCTAGCACTCTAACTTTCTTACACTGCTCAATTAATTGCCATAAATTTCATCACTAACGTATGGTATATGTAAAGTATATCTATATATCTCATATCTACTTTTTTTTTGAAGGGTGGAGAACCTCACCATGTTGCCTAAGCTGTCTCAAACTTGCACATCCTCTGTCTCCTGAGTAACAGAGAT
Source organism: Montemys delectorum (assembly GCA_019843815.1). Taxonomy (NCBI): domain Eukaryota; kingdom Metazoa; phylum Chordata; class Mammalia; order Rodentia; family Muridae; genus Montemys; species Montemys delectorum. The sequence goes on from JADRCD010213504.1 coordinate 17,071, forward strand.
TGTAGGCATAAGCCATCACATTTGGCTCAAAACTCCTTTTCAAACAGAATGTGTTTTGCTCAGATTCCATTATTACCAGCCAAGACATAAATTTTCAGATGTCCTTTAAATGAGTCAAAGGCACATTTGTGTGTGCAGATGAGAACTGGACAAGGGAATTGATTCGGAATAGGGAGCTAGGTGGAAGGCTGTTCCATCTTCTCCACTCAGAGATTCCCGACAACTATTAACTTGACAGAAGAAGGAAGTTTTAACTTACAGTTTGTGTTTGCTTAACAAACAGAACCAGAGATTTTAGTTACTGAGCTGTTCTTACAATGTGTAAGAGGTGGAATGTTTAAGATTATGGAACTTCTTATTACTCCACATTTATTGGAAGTTGCCAGACAAAAAAATTGAGTCTCCAAGACTAGTGTTTACAAAGGATCCATGAAGGAAGTGAATTAGGTTGTCTCTCCAAATCTTCCTTTCTCTTCTGATTTCTTTTCTTTCCTTCTTTTTCTGTCTTGATTTCATCTTATGGACGTTCTCTTAATTGAATTTAATGTTTAATGAAAACCATTATATCATGATTTTTATCATAATGGTTATTTATTTTATACTGCCTTATCAAAGTATAGAAGCAACACTTCATTAACCTGATTCCAGACCATCATCATACCGGCCATGGAGCAACTATTTAATGTTTGTAGGATAGGATTCTTCTCTTTGATCATAATTCAAAAATTACTTGAGTATGAAAACTATCCAGAATAGCAAAGATTAATGAAGATACAAAGGAGATACATTACTTATGTATTTAAGGACATTGCACACTCCAAAATAACCACACACTTATCAGAAAGAAAGTTGAAAATTATTCTGTTCTGTGGAACAACACCTTATTTCATAAATATATTACATGTTTGGCTTTATTCTTACTGTACACTTAAGCTTCCAACCACCTAATTGCTGTTACTTCATACACAGATGTATGAATGTGGCATCGATGGTTTTTGGACACTGTTGAGGAAGTCTGTGCTTTAATATAAAAACTGCAAATGAGGAGTACTGTCACCTAGAGGTTGAAAGTTCTAAAACATTTTGAGTAAAAGTGATACCACATGAATGAATTTATAATTTTTCTTTAGGATTATCATTTTCCAAACAGTAGTCATGAATTAATCCTTTCTGGAAAACAAGGTTATATCAAATGTATTGGCAAGCCAACTGCCTGAGCTTTTTCTTTCTTCTTCTCTCTTTTTTTTTTTTTTTTTATAATTTTGGGAGATGGATTTGGAGGTGGGGGTAAGAACCAGAGCTGTGACACCTTTGACTAAATCCTCCCTGCTGTTCAATTCTTTCTTTTACAAACCTCTCCAACTTCATAGTTCTGCAAAAGGCTTAATCACAGTCACTGGAGGAGTGCCTTGGCTTGCTGAGTGTGGGAAGTAGGGATTTAATATGCCAATTAAAACTCCATTGTTATTAAAAAATTCTTGAGTTGTCTAATTTGCATAGGAAAAGCAACTCAAGTATGAATTTCTTTTGAGCAAACCTGCTGGGGTTGACAATTATATGAACTCTGAGAACCTTTCCCAGTGATTTTGAGTGAGCCTCTGCTAGTCACCATGGCCCAGTGAGCCCTCTTTGGGGCACAATGAAGCTACCATTTTCTGGCTTTTGCATCATTTTATCCACCTCACATACATATGCCATAGTGTTACATCTATAGCATACACAAGACTTCTCTTGTCATATTATCAGTCTTAAATTTCTACTCTAGTGGTGACTTTCAACTTGCCTACTTAGACTAAAACTCAGTAGATAAGTAACAAAAACATTAGACTAATATTTCAACATGTGTGAGGAAAGTTATGCTGTACGGCACTAAGTGGCCAGTGACTATTTCCTTTCTCAGTTAGTGAGGTCAGACCTTTCCAAGGGTGTAGGAGAACCTTCAGATTTAGTACAGAACACACCGAGTTCTTAGCACAGAGGAGATCTACCTTTATGGATATAATCTAATGGTTCAGGAAGGGAGAAGGAAGGGGCAAAGGCAAAACTTGTTTGCAACGCTTATGTGTGTTAAAGAGCCCTTCCTAGTGATTTGGTGAAAATAGGCACTTCCAACTTCATTGTTTGAGGCTAGCAACTTTACAGTTTCCTCTATCAACATACTGGTACATCCCTCATGAAATATTAACCAGATAATTTGTCATTGTTGTTTAAAATGTTGGTATTTAGAATCAATTATTTTAAAACTACAGCTAAATCAAAGTAATCCTTATAATTCAATAAAGCTTTATTTACTTGCTTTCAAAGAACAAAAGAGAATGGCACGTTAGAGTGGAGAAACTCAGGTGTACAATGGTAGAGTAGAGACCCCAGAAGGACAAAACTAGCAGACACCATCAAGTGATGTCAAAGATCCTCAAGATAGAAGCAATGGCAATATCAGAAGCATACTCTTCCTCATTCTGTCATTATTACATGTGTGGGGAAGTAATTTTGTATGCATGCATCATTCTAAATGGTTTTTTAGGGGGGCTAAGTTATGATATATAAGTTCTTAGCTGCATCCCATTCTGAGCTAATAAGGAGAAAAAAAGTGTTGATCCAAATTGACAAGTCAACTGTTGTGAAGGTGGCTTTGGATCTCAGTACACTGTACTAGACTTTATTCTTGAGTGCTGTTAAATGTCTATAGCTGGTGAGTGTGTGTGTGTGTGTGTCAGTGTGTGTGCACGTGTATGTGTATGTGTGTGTGTATGCCTTTCATTTTAGTTTATGTACATTGTAGAGAGCCACGCCCGAGCTGGCTCAGTCACCATTACAAGATGGTGCCGGCATCTGGTGTCTTCTCCCTGTAAACAAGTAGTCTGCGCATGTGCTAAGGGCCAGAGCGCTCCAAGTCACAGCCTATCCCGGGGCGTCACATGAGGTAACGAGCAAACAGCCAATCAGAAATGAACACGCCGCTCCAGGGTATATATAAGCAGTACCTTTTTGGGGCTTGGGGTCTTCCTCTTAAAGATGCAATAAACGCTTGTTGCAGAAGGATCCTGGTATCCGCGTGCGTTCTTGCTGGTGAGATGATTGCACGGTTCACAGTACATATGACATAAGTATAAAGGTCAAGACTGGGCAACCTATGGAAAAACTAAATACAACTTTAAAATATGGAGTTTGGCCCAGCACCATCCAAAATTGATACTCTATTAAAGTATTAGTGTCCTCACATGGCACCATATGCTTGGGAGATTCCAGTAGCAATCTGAAATGACTAAAATGAGAATATATAGTTATTCACTCTTTCTCTCTATTGATCTATGCTGAACATATACTGGCTTGGGCTGAGATCAGAGTATTTCTATCTAAATATTTCTAGGCCTAGGTCTGGAAGTTTTTTGTCTCCTTACAATCTAATATTCTGCAAGCTTGGAACTTGAAGGCTTTAGCTTCCAGCCTCTGTCTAATGATCTAGGCCTAAAATGTTTCAGCCTCAGAGATTTACTGCTGAATAAACTCACTCTTTCTAGCTCTTTCTGAATTGTGCTTGACTGGTTTCTGTTCTGGCTCAAACTCCTCTCCAAGCTGCCTGGTTCAAACTGACTTCCCTCTGCTTCTGACTCTTCTTGGAAAAACTCTCTCTGAACTTTATGAACTGAATGGAACTAAATGGAACTGAGTAGAACTGAACCAAACTGTATGAACAAAACTGAATTCAATTGAACTACACTGAAATCAACTGAACTGACTGAACTCCACTGCATTGCCTGAACTCAAATGAACTGCACTCACTGAATGAACTGCCCTCCACATACTCCTCTTAAGTAGCTTCTCATTCCTGTCTTCTTCTGGGAGTTGGGAATATCCTCTCGCTTATTCATTCCATCATATCTTTTTCTGGTAGTCACTTTGTCTGCCACTCAATTAGATGTCATTGCTTGGGATTAAAGGTATGTACTAAAGGTGTACCTGTGTTCCAGTCAGAGGGATTAAAGGTGTGTCCTAAGGGCATGTCTTTATTCCTCTATCCAGAGAAATTAAAGGTGTGTCATCCCAGCCAGATCACACAAACCTAAAATGTACTTGGATGTGATCTCTTATCAGAGGAGCTATGTTGTTGGATTAAAATTTCTCTATTACTGGCTGTCCTAGAACTAGGTCTATGGATCAAGTTGGCAGTCACAAAGATCTTCTTGCCTCTGCCTCCCATGTGCTGGAATCAAAGTCATGCACCACTACTACCTAGCATAAAAAAGTTCTTAATTTTAGGTTGTTGGTTATTTATTCAAATATATATCCTAGCTAAGAATATTTGTTGTACAATGATATCTTATCCATTATGATTTCCTCTTTATATATTTCTTGTTATAAATCACACTTGTTATAAATAATATTTAATTTTATATGAAATAAGATTTATTACATAATCTTGTTATAAATCACATTTATGTGATTCTTATGATTCTACCACTAACCTGGAAGCAGGAATGTACTCATTTTCCATTTCATTCTGAGTAGGATGAGCATAGCCATTACACAAATGCTAGCTGAATGAATTAGTGAGTGAGGGTGATCTGCCCATTACATATAAGAGAGATAGGAGCATCATATGCCATACACAGGCCACAGAAGATTTTATGAAGAGCGAGTCAACAGTCCAGTTCACTTTTGTTTTGTGATAGGTAAGATGTTGGGGTAGAACTTGGTTTTGAAAGTTGGAAGTATTGCTGTAAGAAGAAGGCCTGTTGGATAGAAGAGAATAATGACAGAAGAGAGGTATAGAATAAACGTAGCAGAGGAGAAAGCTAGTTCCCTTGGGGATCATGAATGATTGAAGAAAAATACTGTGGAACCAAGTTATAAACTAATTTCAGAGATTGTTTTCCTTTGGGTTGGTTTCTTCATAAACAGAACCTGTGAAGAGGACTTCTGAGTGCTTTCTTAGGAATTTCTCCAGGAAGAACTGAGTAAGGGGTGTATGGAACAAGAAAAAAATCAAGGGTATCTGTGTTGTGGAGACAAAGTTGCAGTACAAACCCTATCCTGCAGAGATGCTCTTGAGTATAAGTTACCCCACAATATGTTCAGAGGGAAGAGGCAGGAAATTCAACTTCCAGGCTAGGAAGGCATTAATTAGCTGTTGCCCCAAGAGGATGGGGATGTTCAAGCCTTTTCTGTTTTCTCTGCAAGACAATGGATGAAAGAGCTCTTTCAAGTAGGTTAAGACAGAATGTGCTAAGGTTTTTATGGTACCTAAAGGAGGAAAAAAAAAAAAGCTTTGGAAAAGATCTGATTCGAGAACTGGCCGCATCTGCCATAGGACTTATATCCTATGTATGTACAGATCATTAACTTTTTTCAGTTCTGCCCGCATGCTGGTATAGGACTGTGAAAGGCACCCTGGTTCCTGGTTGAGCTAAGGCTAGAAATCCCAGTGACCCTAAAGGGATGAAAGGTGTTTCACCCCACTCCCAGGAAACCAGGCTCCTGGCAGGAGGCTGCAGCCCTCCATAGATTTGTGGCATCAGTCAAATAAGGGTAATGCCCCAAGCCCCTCCACAGGTAGAGGATGTGACCAGTGTTCATGTAGCCTCAAGACAGATCTCCATTTTAATGAGGTACCTAAAGGCCTAAAGGCTTACCCTATAAACTTTCCTTCCCAGACACTCCTCCCTGCAAAAGGTGTTTAACCTCAGGCTGGTATAGTCTATAGAGTCTTAGAAGTATAGAATCATGTAATCCACAAATGAAAAGTATTTGATTTCTTCCTTTTCCATTTTCATCTCTTATATGTCTTTCTTTTGGTTTATTGTTCTGGCCAGACAACACAATTTGAATGAGAGCTCACAGTGGGTATATTTTTTCCTTCTTGATTTTAGAGTAAATTCAGTTTCCCCCAAATTTAACCTGATGCTGGCTATACTTTTATTTTATATGGCCTTTATTATTTCAAGTTATGTTCCTTATATTCTTAATGTCTCCAGGATATTTATTAGGAAGTCATTTTGAGCTTTGTCAAATGCCCATTTGGTATCTATTCAAAATAATAGTGTGATTTCTGTTTGTAAGTTTAAGTAAACTTTTGTTCATATATATTTTATTTGAATTTTTTATTTATACAAAACTTTACTTATATGAATCTTTGTTGATTTGCATATTTTGAAACAACCTTAACTTGAATGAGACTTTTTTGGCTTATAATACGTATTTTTCTTAATATCTTTCTGAATTTAGTTTTCAAGCGTTTTAGTTGAGAGTCTTTGTATCTATATTCATCAGATTAATTGGGCTGTGGTTTGTATTTTAACTTTATTCTGTTTTGGTTTCAGAAAATACTGGGTTCATAGAGTGAATTTGAGTTTCCCATCCCTTTTTATTTTGTACAAGTTGAGAAGTTAAATCTTCCTTAAAACTTTAATAGAATTCAGCTCAGAATCTATCTGGCCTTGAGTTTTTCTTTGTGGGTAAAGTATTTGATTACAACATTGGTGTCCTTGAGCGGAATAACTTCTGCCTTTAATTTTGGTAGTTTATACACACTTTACAATTCATCCATTTCTTTTAAGATTTCCAGCTTTTTGGAGTATAGGTTTTCAAAGAATTCTTTAATAGTTTTCTGGATTTTATTGAAACTGATTATAATAATATATTTTTCATTTCAAATTTTGTTAAATTGGCTCTTCTCATTCTTTTTTGTCAGATTGACTAAGGATTTCAATATCTTTTAAGTGTGTTTGCTCTGTGGTATATTTTAACACTATTGAATTCATTGGATTTTAGTTTGAATGAACTATGTATATCTGAAATGAGGCACTAAAATGAACTATTCCTATTGTATCAAATTAATCTCATCTTCTATGTTCATTAGTGTTTGATTCAGAAAATTGGAAGTTCCAAAGTTTCATATATTTACTATTGTTACGTATTCATTTTAAAAAACAGGTTTATTTATGTATTTTTATTTATTTATTTATTGAACATTTTTACTGGAGGTTTATTTTCAGTAAAATGATAGAAGTTATGATGATACATTGTACTAAAGTTCTAGAAAACAATTTAAAATGAGTAATTTAATTTCTGACATGCTCCTAAATATGGTTGTTCCCAGGCTCTCAGAAAACCTGATGGCCTTCTGCCTACACCTCCCAATAAATATGATTTGTTCACAAAAATAGGTACTTTAGGGATGCAATGTTTCAATATAAAAGGAAGGGTTTTTCCTAACAAAACAACCTAGTTATACCAATAAATAAAAGATTTATTTATTTTATACTATGGATGTATGGGTTTTGCCTGTATGTGTGTAAGTGCACAATTTGCATACTTGGTGCCTGTAGATGCTAGAAGAATTACAGATGGTTGTGAACTACCATGCAGATGCTGGGAACTAAATTTGGATCCTCTGCAAGAATGACAAATTCTCTTAACCATGGTGCCATTTGTCAGTCCATTTTGTTAATATTAAATAAAACTACTTTGTATAATCATATTTGTAATTATTCTTTTGAATTTTATATCTGGAATTTTATTTTGATCAGGGCTGATTTATACTAGAGAAGAGAAGTTGTCTTTTTTTTCTGTTTTCTTTTTCTTTCCCTTTTTCTTTTCTCTTCTCTTCTCTTCTCTTCTCTTCTCTTCTCTTCTCTTCTCTTCTCT
>JADRCD010213505.1:0-23280 GCA_019843815.1 Montemys delectorum
GGGGGGGTGGTGGTGGTAGGGTTCCAGAATAGGGAGTTCTAAAGTAAAGAAGGGAAGGCCTCCTTGTTTCCAGTCTCCACTTTCAATGAGCTTAAGTGGTACACAATGATTTATCTATATAATTGTGGTGGTTTGAATATGAGCTTAGACTCATATATTTGAATGCTTAGTCAAGAAGGAGTGACTCTATTTGAATAGATTAGAAGGATTAGGAGGTATGGCCTTGTTGGAGGATGTGTGTCACTGGGGTAGGCTCTGAGGTTTCAAAAGCCCAAGCAAGGCCCAGTCTCCCTCTCTCCTTTCTCTCCCTCTTCTCTCTCTGTCTGCTACTGCTCCAGCACCTTGTGTGCCACTAGGAGCCCTGCCATAATGATCATGGACTAAACCCACGAAAGTGTAAGCCAGCCCTCCTGTGAAATGCTTTCCTTTGTGAGCTGCCTTGGTCATGGTATCACTTCACAACAGAGCAGGGACTAAAATAATAATAATAATGTGTGTTATAAGATCTAACTTAGATACTTGCTTCCTCAAATTCTGTGCCAATTAGATGGCATTACAGTTCTGCCCAGGAGACACACAAGCCATTATCTGCCAGAAACGTCTGGGGAAGATTTTGGTTTCCTGATTCTGATAGGATTTCTTCTCTCTATTTATTTATTTTCTTCCCTCTTTCCTGGCAAGAGCTGGGAAGCAGGAGGTAGAAGTCAGTGGGTAGAAGTCAGTGGGTAGGAGGCAGGAAGTAGGAGGCAGGAGGTGGAAGTCAGTGAGTAGGAGGCAGGAAGTAGGAGGCAGGAGGTCGAGCCTCCTGCCTGGGGTGAGCATGGTGTGCAGGTGTCTTGGTTAGGGTTTTACTGCCGTGAATAGACACCATGACCAATGCAAGTCTCATAAAGGACAACATTTAATTGGCTTACAGGTTCAGTCCTTTATCATCAAGGCTGGAGCATGGCAGCATCTGGGCAGGCACAGTACAGGAGGAGCTGAGAGTTCTACATCTTCATCTGAAGGCTGCTATGAGCCTACTGGCTTTTAGGCTGTTAGAATGAGGGTCTTAAAGCCCACACCCACCATGAAACACCCATTCCACATCTACTCCAACAGGGCCACACCCTCTAATATTGCCACTCCCTGGGCTGAGCAGACACAAACTGACACAGAGGGCATCCTCTCTAGTGATTGTGGAACACAAAGGTACAGTAAGAAACAGCTGTACAGATGCCAAGTACATCTACTCCTTGGCAAATGATAACAACAACAACAACAAAAAATCACCCCTATACTGAGAAACTGAGAATGATATTCCTCAGATTCATTTCAATACCAAGATTTTATGATATCATCATCATCATCATCATCATCATCATCATCATCATCATCATCAAAACAGTGTCTTGTTACATAGCCTAGGCTGGCCTTGAACTTTCTATGTAGCGCAGGATCAAATTCCGGATCTTCGTACCTCAGTTTCCCAAGTGATGTAATTACATATGGTAGCCTGTTTGATTCATTACTTTATTTTGGCAACTATTTCCAGTATCTGCTTTTGTTCCAGAAACCTGCCCATATCTTGGCCATTCCATATGCATTATTTTGAAGGGAGGCTCTGAGTTGAGAAGCATTGGCTGGTCTCTACCAATCTGTGAGAAGACTTTCTATTGGTGTTTAATATTCTTGCCTGAACATTTAGCCATCTCTTATTTCTGTTTTCTGCATGAGTTTCAGGTTCATTTGAATATGGTTTCACTCAGAAAACACTTACAATCAGAATTCTGACTTTACGATTTGATATAGCAACAGGTGCCAAGAGCAGTCATTAAATTTGTTTCCCTGCAATGCTGCTCTAGGACACAGGTAGACTCTGTCATCTTAGTTAAATATGCATTTCCTAGGCTCTGACTTATGCTCCCAGGGTATCCCAATCAGGCTGATAGCGATGGTTATTGTAATTATTGTAATCATTGTTAGCAATCACTATTGGCTGAAAATGGACTCCAGGATTTCTAAAATTAAAACAAAATAGCTATTATTTTACCAGAGAAGAAATCTCCATTGCCCAGGACACCTGCTGTTTATCTCCCATTGTAAAGGAAGATTACCACATACTTCTGATACCAATGAGAAATATGAGATTTCTCCCAATGAGATTTTGAAAGCAGAGGGGGTTGCCATTTAGAAGGAAACAAAAATTTGGTTATAATCTTCTATTAAAAGAGAATTCAGTGGAGAAGGCAGACATTTCTTCGAGCAGTGGTAAAAAGTGTGAAGAGGAAGGAGAAATCAGTGTGTGCAGAGACCACTAAGTTGCTACAGGATCTGTATACTTAACGCACTCAGCTCTGTTACCAACACACCCCTGCCCCTGTCCCAGCACAGCCGTTGCTCCTTGTTGGCAGGGAAACATAGAATTCATGATCCAAAGCCCTCTGGTCCATGAGACTTATTAAAGAACCTGGGTATCCAACTAAAATTATCCTACATTTGAAGCTTGTCCAAAGGACATTCGAGAAAGCACAGTACTGTACAACGCAGACAGTGCTCTTAAAGATGAAGTGCTGACTTTAGTCTTCTGGAGATATCATCATTTCATCAGAGCCTCTTTATTATTACACTATCCCTAGAGGTCACCTTTTAATGTAGTGTCCTCGGGATATAGATTAAAATTACTTCATTTGTTGCACAAATGCAGTGAGGACAGGACAACTTAGTGATGCAATAGTATCGATAATGGCTAACTTAGAAGGAATGGTTGAGTTAGGAAGGGACGTTGGGATCATCCAAAGTGAGGGATTGGATAACGGCTATAGAATGAAGGATAGGGGACAAGAAGTGGCTTTTTAGTTAAGAGAGAATTGTTCAGTAGAAGGCCAAGAGAGCCAAGCAGAAGGTGCTTTAGGAGTTCTTCCTGGGGTGTGAAGTACCTTTGGAATGTATAGTTCCTTCCCCATGAGACAAAGGAGGAGCACCCAGGGAGGGGACCGAATGGAGGTGACAGCTGGAGCAAAGGCTATGTCACTCTGGCTCAGTTTGAATCCTTCTAACTATAGCAGGAAATTGTTAGACATGGTCTGATTTGTGGACTTATAAAGCAACCCAGGTTTCCCTACAGAAGTGGATGTCATGAGACAAGAATGGAAGAGGAGACAGAGCCTGTGAATGGAGGCACTTAGACTGGAGCGGTGGGAAATGCAGAAGGTCAATGGATTCAGCACATGATTTGGAAGAATACTCAATAGAACAAGCTAATGAATTATTCTTAGGGTGTGAAAGAAAGAGATGAACCAGAGCTTGAACTCAGTGGACAGGGCTCTCACAGGTGAAAATAGAAGACCCGGAAGGATCCCAGTAATTTTACAGTGCTTGAAAAGAAGAATGTAAACACAAAGGCCTGAGACGTAAAGAATTCTGAGAAGACGAAGCCAACCTTGATAACAGTACATTCCCTAGACTACAGAGGAAGTTGAGGGAATCAGGAAAGGCAATTCTTTCCCAGAAATTTTACTACAGAGAGAAACAGAGACACCATGTGGTGGATAGGATTGATGTGGAAGCCAAGAGGTTTGTCTTGTTCTGAGATGGAAGATACTGATGTCTACTTGAACTTTACTGGGGGAAACTTCAGTGAGTTCCTCTGCTGGAGGGATGCTGTCCTCTAAAAGGCAAATGGATGCCTGGCCTTTAATGGGAGGGCTCTGTTTTTTTTTTTTTTTCTTATTTATGTTTTTTTTTGTGTACTGATATTCTGTCTGCGTTTGTATCTATACCAGAAGAATGCATCAGACTGCACAAGTCTATAGCTACAGATGTTTTGAGCCGCTATGTGGGTTCTGGCAATTGAACTCAAGACCTCAGGAAGAGCTGCCAGTGCTTTTAGCCACTGAGCCATCTCTCCAGCCCCTGCCATTTCTTTGAAATAAATACGTATTCCACGTGACTGTCATGCAGTGTCCATAGAGGCCAAAAGAAGGAGCTGGAGTTAAAGGTAGCAATGAGCCGTCTGATATGGACACTGGGTATCAAAGTAGGGTCCTTGGGAAGAGCACCAAGTTATCTGAACTGGTGAGCCATCTTTCCAACTCAGCAGGAGAACTCATTACTCATAACAGAGGAGGGAAGCAGCGGTTGTTACCGTTGTTCGCAAACATTGGTTTATGACAGAGGAAGAAGGCGTTGCCGATCCATATGGGAAAGGGTTTCACCAGCTTCCCATGCTCCTTGTCACAGCTGTGCCTATATCAACGATACACGTTCTCTTAGGATCTCACTTATACTTAAGGCTTCTTCAGTTCTCTACACTGTATGCACTTGATGGCTGCTGTTGGCCAGGAGGTTTGAGGCTGCTGGGAGCTACTTCTACTGAGGTCGGTAGTCCAATGGTCCGGGAGTGACTTCGGAAGGATCAAAAGTTTCTTCCTCTACTGACTGATCAGTGTCCATAAAGGTAGGTTCCAGTGTAAGTCAAGGTAAACTGATTTAGACTTTCAGCACCAAGACATTTCCACTGTTACAATGTTCCTACTGGGGATTTCCGGGTTGCTGCAGGGTGGGGGCCAGGGGAGAGGAGAACAAACTTACCGGGATGGCCAAGCTCTGGCAGATCACCAGCTCGACCAGTGGTTTTTAGACCATGTTACGCCCATCAGATGACAGTATGGCCTAGATGGGATACAGGAGGAGAGTGTGGCTGGATTTCCCACCCAAATCTCAAGCCTGGGCTCTGAAGCTGTCCCTGAGTTCCCTCATTATGAAAGTAAAAGACTCCTTGTGTGCGTAAAACCCAAAGTAATGAAAACGCCTAACATCTGATCAGGCCAAGCATACATTCTCCACTCTTCATCTTCACAGACTGCAAAATACAGTGGGAGGCTAGAGAGATGACGCAGACATTAAGATTACTGGCTGCTCTTCCAGAGGACCTGGGTTTGATTTCCAGAACCTACATAGTAAGTTGTTAACTCCATTTCCAAGGGATCTAATGCCTTCTTCTGGCCTTTAGGGCACTGCATGCATGTGGTGCACAGATAGGCATGTAAGCAAAAGACACATACACATTTAAAACAAACAAATCAGTAAGATATTACTGTGGCCTAATGAGATAAAAATTATTTCCTTTATTCTGGTCAACAAAAATATAGTGTAATAGAGCAATTTTAGAACAAAGTCCTATTCATATCAAAGTGTGCTTGCATGTGTGCAACCTAACAGTAGCTTTCAGTTTCACTGAATTACTCAAACAAGAATGACCAGTGTTCTTCCGGGAGCTCTCAGGTGGTGGTGGCTGGATGGTACCCAGAGAGATATGCTCCCAGGCTTTAAAATCTATATGGGGTCTTTTACTTACCTGTATAATCTCAAAGGCATCATGTGGCAGAAAAGAGATGTGAAATCAAAGAGCAATCAAAGAAAAATGTCACACAACAACCAGCTATGGTTAGTTCTGAAACTTACAGGCATCAGATGAGGTTAAATGCAGACAACAAACATTTTTATAGAATTTGTCCAAACAGGGGTCCTTTTGTTACTTACTGCATAAAAAATAAAAATAAAAATGCATGTACATTTAAGAGAAAATAAACTACAAGACATTGAAAATGTTAAAAAAAAATGCTTTCTATTTGTTGTTGTTATTGGTGGTGGTGGTGGTGTTGGTTTTGTAAAACTGAAATAGAATGTATTGAAAGGGGACAAAAATGATCGAACCAGGTCCAAAAGGGCAAATTTGAATGTAAGTACAGTAACCGCTAGGGACAGCAACCAACCCTAGCTGTTAACATGATGATGTTTTCATTGTTTCAAACATTTGGTTTAACTTAATCCCCAGAATATATTACTGCCAAAAGGAATCTCAATGACAAGAACTAATGCATTGGTTACTCCTAAAACTATCCCCTTTTAAGTGCTGGCTTACTGGTAGTGTTTGTCAGGGAAAGGACTGCTTTTATTACCACTGTCATCAATCGCTGCGAAGTGCAGAGATACTAGCTTGTAGTCGCTATAGTTTATTTCTCTGCTGGCTAGAATCCACATCTGTGAACAAGAAACCAGGGTTCCGGGCACCACTGCATTTCCATCAGATGACAGTTTGCTGGTGCTGGGATCCAGGGTTACGCTTTGGCTGGACTTCCAATCCAGATTCACTCGCTGAAAACCAACAAAGCACACAATGAACACCCCTTTAAACAGCTTTTACAGGAGCAAAAGCAGCAGCTCTGTTTCCAGTGCGGGTTGATAGCTTCCGATGCGGACGGTGGGTTGCTAGCTTCTTCAACACTTCTTTCTAGTTTTTCACATACTCCTCAGCTTCAGATTTCCAAACAGCTCAGAACAACAAACAAACGAACAAACACACAACAAACCAACAAAACAAAACAAAAATGTCGCACAATGGAGAACTTCCAACATGGTGCGTAAAGGTGTAAATGAAATCATCTACATTAGCAAGGACTCTGAGGCGAGAAGACATCCAGGAAACTAAGCTGGGCTCCAGTTCAATGGTTAGTCATGATGTTTCTTTTGTGGGACTTGTCTTCCTGGGCAGTAAAATGGGAGAGGTCTAGTTTATCAACTGTGCAAACTGCGACTCTCCGGAGAGGAGAGGTGGGAAACCCCGTGGAAACAAATTACTTGTTTTCTCTCTCCCCCGCCCCACCCCAACCTGACATTTGTCCCAATAGGGCATACAGCAACTACTTCCACTCCCAATTACTTGTTTTCAATGTACCGACTGTTGGAATTCCAGATCAGATGAGGTGAGCCAATGGCATAAAAGTACTGCAATGGCTTAGAAAAAGAAAGAGTGGACCTGGTAGAGTTTTTGTTGTCTACGAGGAAGTATTCAAGGACATAGTTGGTCAGTCTTGGTTTAACCAGGCAGCTAATATATCTAATGGCTTGCGTTACCACTGGCCTTCAGCTAGTTTATTCTCTGGAAATTCCCTAGTTCTCAGTCTCCCCTCTCACCTGTGTGCCACCAACAGCTTACAGTTTTCCCTTAGTAAACTTCAGACACTTTCCTTGATTGACAGCTACTGTAACTCTTTGCATTATTAATGATGCTGAATTGTATTACCCTCACTCTTTGTTAGAGTCATACAATGTTGCCTTGCTATTGGGAGAAAACCCAGTTGAGTATCAGAGATTTCATAGGGCTAACCTCCTACCAGTTAAGACCCTTCTCAAAGTTACTTACATTTAAGGAGTACTAGTTAGTCTAGTTATAAAATAAGGTTAGAAATGACAACATTATCCTAGAAAAAGGGAAAAAAGGAACATAAACAATAACAGCACAGTGGCTAACAGTACAGGCCTCCGACAGCACACTGTCTGTCATCTGATGGAAATGCATTGGTGCCCGGACCCCGTGCTCTTATTCACACATGTGGATTCTAACCAACAGAGAAATCAGCTAAAGTGACTACAAGCTAATGTCTCTGCACTTTGCAGTGACTGGTGACAGTGGTTATACAAACCATCTTATAGTTTCTGAAATTTCTATTCTCATGGAAAACATTAGCAGGAAGGCAGGATCTGAGATGTCATTTGGAGGCTGAGTATGCACTTGGTCGGTGGAGAAGGGAGATAGAGAAGCGGCGATTAAAAATGCATGAAAAGGCTTTATTTTCCTTTTTTCTTTTTAAATTCTACTTTAAATTCTACTTTTTTTTTTTTTTTTAAAATTCTACTTATAAGTGACATTTGCTTTGGGACCCAGAGCTTTCTTTTAAAATAAAAGGGTTTTAAGGGGAAAAAATGAATTTGGAGTTCACTAACAGCAAATCACCACAGGTATTCTCAAGTCTTGATTTTCTAGTCTTTTAATGCATTAAACAATCTATAGTTCTTTCTTTCACAAATCATTGGAGTACCCCACTTAATAACAAAATGTTCTTGACTAAAAGTAAGAAAATTTTCTGGGACCAAATTTAAGAGAGGATCCAAAGTCTAGGAGTTTAGGTTGTGAGAAGTCAAGACAAAAGTCTTGAACACTTGGGGTTTGAGTTTCAAGACTTTTGTGGAATCAGGACACAGAGCTCTGATTGAGTGAATGCGGAGACAGAACACAGCAGGTGAGAACGGAGCTAGATCTAGATGATCTACACCTTCCCTGAATGACCATAGAAAGCTATTAGCTCATTCCCAACAGAAAGAAGAAAGAGTTACTGTGTAACTGTTCCCAGCAAGCCTGTAGCCTAGGTCTGTGGTCTTCATGATACCTCTTCCATGCTGCAGAAAGCCCCAGACTGCTAAATTAATGAAAATAATTGGAGATAACCCTGGAAAAGATGACAAAAGGAATGGAATCTTCCCTGGAAGGATCTGTCTTCAAGCCATTTTGAACTCGGTTTCCAGAGGGGGTATATGGGAAATCTTGCTAAAGGTGAACCACATTTTAAAATTCTAAAATGCAGGGAAATGATTACAATATCTCAATATTGCAAAGATTTGGATTAGAACTCTTGAACTAATACAATTTCCAAATAAAGGGGACATCTCTGAAATGTCTAAAAACTTAATCTTGAGAGCCAGAACAAAAGGTCAATAAAGCTATGAAAAGATAGTAGGGTTTTGAAGCTATCAAATATGGATGTCAGAAAATAAAGGTTAAGTAGATGATTAGGCACAGCTAAAGAAAGAGTTCACTGAACTTGAATACTAATCTGAGGAAGTCACTCAGAATTAAGCATAAGAAAAATGATAGAATTTATGACTAAGAAGAAAATTCAACATATCAGAGAAAAGAAATCAGATAAAAGAGAGCTATCAAAGCCGAAAACGAGGCAGGATTCAAAAAGGAGATGGCTTAGTATCTGTTGAAGTTCTTTCAAAACAGGAAGTCCTTACATTTATGAAGTACAACTTCTAAGCAACATGTGTGTTAGAATTGGGTTCAAGAAGCGTTAGATACAAATATTCCCAAAATATGTCCACAAAGACAAATCACAGAGGCACAGACAAGACCACCACAGAAAGCAAATATGCCACAGGAAATTAATTGTTGCTTCTGGTTTAAAGGACTATCGCCACAAAATATTGGAGCTGGTGATGTTTATCTTGGATCTCAGTGGACAGTTAGACCGGGTGTGATCAGAGAATCTGTAATCCACTGGATATGACTTCGTGGTCTTTCTAAGGCACATTTCTGGTGACACCATTCCCTACTCAGAGTTGTCAGGACTCCTTAATTTTTTCAAGACAAATCTATAAACACTTTTGTCATAATATGTACCCAGCACATATTCTGAAACTTATTTCTCCCCCAATCACTTCCTGAATACTGTAACTCAGGTAGACTTACTCATTTTTAAAAGTTTATTTGATATGTATATATATATATATATATATATGAGTGTTTTGCCTCTGTATATGCCTGTGAACTTCCTGTAATGCATATGTGGTTTCCAAGGAGACCAGAAGAGGATGCCAGATTCCCTGGAATAGGAGTTAAAGACAGTTGTGAGCTGCTGTGTGGAGGATGGGAACCAAACTTGTGTTCTCTTCAAGAGCAACAAGTGTTCGTAATTATTGAGCCATCTCGTTAATCCTTACATTAAGATTCCTTGTGCTTTTGTTGTTTACCTGATTGTTTTCCTACCTCTTCCTGTTTCTCTACATTGAATATCTGTAAGTAAAAGGCAAGACATTGGGTCTGCATCTTAAAAGTAGTTGGCAGGTTTTGAATTTTTTATTTCTTACTTTTTTTTTTTCTCTTATAGACAGGCTATTGTGGGCTCCCAGGCCAGATAGGACGGTAGAGCATTACCTATACCTTGGTCATCTCTCAGAGAGCATAGTAGAGCGATGTCGCTCCCTACCCAAATCAGGCTTGGGCCTACTCAACTCTATAGAGACAAAGGCCACATGCCATGATAAAGCCAGCTAGGCTTCTGTTTCCCTGCCAGAGAACTGGATTTTCAGAAACCATGTGACCGGCAGTCTGTTAATCTAGCTGATACATTTGGAAGGCCCCTGCCCCCTACTGCAGCATCCCCGCTTATCTTTAACCCCTCCCCCCCATTTGAATAAACAAGATGTTCTCAGAAACAGTCTCCCTGGTCTTTCAAACTCTCCATATTCACTACCACTAAAGACCTGGCTCCTCAGCTCCTCCTCATCCAGAGACACAGGTATGCAACGGCCAATCTGGGGTGGAGGACTCACAGAATTTCACAATATAGCACAGTCTGGCCTCAATCTTGAGCTTCTCCTGCCTCAGATTCCCAGACTTCTGGAATTTCAGGGCGTGGATCACTTTACCCAACCTTTAACTACATGGAGTAGGAGAATTATGCCTTCAGAAATGACTCCTAGGGATCAGGCCCTGCCCCTTGCCTGTGCAGCACAGTAGAGCTGGCCTTGGGGTGTGGGCCCCAGAGAGCTCTCACTGAGAGTGTGAGAGCAGGAATGGTTCTACAGAATCAAAACTGCAAGATCTTGAAGACACATGACAACAGCAGGATATACGAGAGGAGTCTTAGAGAGGATTCCGTATTGATAGTGTAGCAGAAGCCAGAAGCCTACGACCAGACCAAAGACTCACTTCAACGAACATTTGCAAGGAAAGAAAAATTGTTTAGACAGAAGGGTATATATTGTGTGACACATCCTGACACATGACAGTTTCCATGGTGAGATGGGGGGGGCATTGTTTGTTTGTTTCCTGGTTTTGTTTTCTTTTGGGAGGAGGCTGTAAGGGCAGAAGACAGATGGGGAGATGAGTTGGATTAAGGCTTATGGGGTAAATTTTCAAAGAATCAATAAAAAGTTAAAAAAATATATAAGAAAAAATTGTCCCCCAGGATGTGTAGGGAAGACTAGAAAAAGAGCTGCTTAGAGCCAATGCTCCGTCCCCGAGTGTTCCCAGAGATGGCTTGTGAGGCACTGGGTGGCTCATTAAGTCAGATGAAGAAGGTTGCATGCCAATTCAGTCTTAGTGCTTTTGCACACAAATATAAAAATCTCAGCAGGACATTATCACAACCAAACAGAGACATCAAAGTACTATTCATGATCTTGGCTTCATTGGGCTGCATTCAGAAGTAACTGTTTCTAAGGTGCTCATGAGTGTCCAGTATCAGAGTTCCAGTCCAATTCCAAACAGCTAAGGGAAACCTAGGTATGACTTGGATGGTGCCATTTTTGCCTACAGACAAATAATAATTTTTATGCACACCCAGGCTAATCTTAAAGTTACTCTTTAGTCCTTCCACAAAACAGAAAATTCTTCCCAAGGCCTGCTTGTTTGCTGTTTAGTTTTCTGGTTGGCTTCATTTTGAGACAGGGTTTCGTCGTGCAGTCCCCCGGGTGGCTTGAGCTTACTATTCCGCTGCCTCAGTCTGAGAGGGATTACAGGATGGCACTCTCACGCGTGGCTTCTTCTCAGTTTTAAGAAGTAGTTTTCAAAAGCATTGATAGAGTTGATTTGCAGTTGCACCTAATAAAGATGATTGTGATCATTGTGTTTTCTAGGACAAAGTCCAGTAGCAGTTGGGCCACTTGCCCATGAGAACCTTCAAAGAACTCGAAGTGGGCAGGTCAATGCATCAGTCCTATTGTTTCTTCTGTGTGGCGCTGACTTCTCTGTAGAAATTGCTGCTTTCCCAATCTCAGAGCCATGG
The DNA here is from genome assembly GCA_019843815.1 of Montemys delectorum. Classification (NCBI taxonomy): domain Eukaryota; kingdom Metazoa; phylum Chordata; class Mammalia; order Rodentia; family Muridae; genus Montemys; species Montemys delectorum. The sequence goes on from JADRCD010213505.1 coordinate 11,613, forward strand.
TGTGCTTCTTGACCTTAATCTTTGAAAAGATTATGAAATGTTTGAAATGGGACATGCATCACCATTTAAAAAAATAAAATGTTACCTCAATAGCTATTTTTTCCAGGGAAAGTGAGTATAAATCAAATTTTTGTAAGTCAAATCCTATTTTTTAATGTCCTGGAGGACTCATTATTTAATAAAACAGCACAGAGCAAATAATCATATTGTGATTTGGCTTTTATAAGCCCAGGCACACCTGCATCACACTGTCATGGTTTTAGGACTCTCTGACTCTATAGAGGAATTTGAAGGTTGCCAGCTCTGCCTTGGACTCAGTTCAAGAGAATTAAGTTATTGAGTACTGAGGCTCTTGTTACAAGGCAGTCTTGTTCATAACTGTCTCAGCATGGATTCTGTAGAAAGTGCTCTTTTAAAAAATGTGGAAATCTACTATATGTTTTAAAGAACATTAAGCAAATTAATATGTTTTGGTTATGTGTGATGATATTCTCATGTTAACCACAACCCATGTATCTGAGTAAATAATATTAAAGTACTCTATGTAAAAAACACAACCAATCTTTTATTTACTGCCAGTGAACTAACCTGAATAATTTATGTATTAAAGGTAAAGCCAGCAGCCAGACTCATGGAGAGTTAAAATGAAAAGGGCGGGAGAAACAAAGCAGAATTTTTTTTTAAAAGGATGCAAGAAAAAAGAACTTAGTTTGCTAAAAATCACTTTCTGTTTGAAATTGCTTTGTGGCTTTCAACTCACAGGCAGAGAGTGGGATAACCTAGAAACATTAGACATCTTCAAGCACCCTCTCTGGATGGCCTCTGAGGAAGGACTCATGTTTTGAGAGGCCAGGGCAGGAGAGACGCATCTTTCAGTTCGTTTCCTGGGTCTCACCTTGTGGTTTGGGTTCTCCTGGGTTCTGCTGTGTCAGCCTGTCTGAGAGATGTCTGGACCTTCTTTGGTATCACATATTGACAGTAGCTGGTGTTAGGGTCTGATTTGTCAGTTCTCATGTACACAAACGTTTTTTTGAGAGTATGTAACCCAAACCCAAGCACACAGTGGTGCCCATTCAAGCTGCAATGTTAAAGTGAAGATCCAGTTACATCAATTTCATATACATCAAACCCTTGGGTTCTACTGTGTGAAGAGACAGCTGGCTGACCAAAGAAAAAATATCCCATTACAGCTGTGAATGAGAAGACAGAGCCCAAGGCCACACACACACACACACACACACACACACACACACACACACGGGGGGGGGAGGAGAGAGAGACATTGAGAGAGACAGAGAGAGAGACACAGAGAGAGAGAGTTCCTTGTCATTATTCTAACTTTCAAAACATCAGAGTTTGGAGCTGTAAATAGTTACACTTACCAAGTCTCTTCTAGGAAGCAAACTCTATACTAGGTGCTTTGTATATTATTTTTAACCCCTACAATAATCCTGAAAGATGTACATAGTGATTACACCCGTACAAAGAAGAAACTCAGTCGTTTGCCTGAATCCAAACAGTTGGTTAAAACGGAATACTAACTAATTTGAACCTTCAATGGATCAACTCTTTATTTTTTATTTTTATTTATTTATTTATTTATTTATTTATTTAGGTAAACAGTGTTTATTAATATTAACTACATCAAATCTGAGTAGACATAAAATTCTTTCAATAGGAACTGAAATTTCATGGGTGAAAAGTATAAATTTTAAATAAACACATTTTATAAAAATAAATGACATGATTTTAAATCCTAGTAATAATAGTAGCTATTATTTTTATGCCTTCTAATTTTTAAGCATACATTAAAAACTGTTTTAATAAAAATTTAGCCAAATTTCCTATACTAATTGTGGCAATTTCAAATAGAAGTGTCTCCTATGTTCTTTTTTTTTTTTTTTGAGTCATCCACATTCAATTTTCAGATATACACTTAACAAAAATGTCATTAGTGAACAATTTTTTTTTTAGATAATTTCTTTATTTACATGTAAATTTTTCCTTTCCCAGGTTCCCCTCCAAAAAACAAACAAACAAACAAACAAACAAACAAAAACAACAAGAACAAACTTCTTTTGCCTCCCCCCTCCCCATGCCTGCCACCCTACCCTCTCCCACTTATTGGCCCTGGCATTCCCCTACACTGGGGCACAGAACCTTCACAAGGCCGAGGTCCTTTCCTCCTACTGATCAAATTTGCAGTCCTCTACTATACACATGCTGCCAGAACATTCAGTCCCACCCTGTATAGTCCTTGATTGGTGGTTGGGTCCCTGGGAGTTCTGAGGGTACTAGTTAGTAATTGTTCATCCTAAGGGGCTGCAAACCCTTCAGCTCCATAGAACCTTTCTCTAACTCCTTCATTGGGGACAGTGTACTCAGTTCAATGAATGGCTGTGAGCCTCTACCTCTGTATTAGTCAGGTATTGTAAGAGCCTCTCAGGAGATAGCTATATGCTTGTCCATCCTTCAGTCTCTGCTCCATAGTTAATCTCTGCCACTCTTTCTGTGTGTGTTTGGTTCCCCTTTTTAAGAAGGAATGAAATGTCCACATTTTGGTCTGGATCAACTCTTAAGGTATTAAAATTTGCTGGGTGTGATGGCTGTCACCTTTATCTCTGTACTTAGGAAGTAGAGGGATTTCCGTAAGTTCTGGGCCAGCCAAGTGTTTGACTTTGTTTCTTTAAAAAAAAAAAAATCTTAAAAATTGATCTTGCTGGCTGAGGATTTATCTCATGTACAGTGCCCCTAAAATCTGAATATGGCTATCTCTTAGCAACAGCAAGCATGGCCACGCAGGAAGAGAAACACGCACGCTTCAAATTCCAAAATTTGGTCACTCTAAGGAGCAGCCTTTAGGATGCTCACAGCAAAGAAGGGAAGAATGAGTAAACAAAAACTGTAAGGGGGGAGGAATGAAAAGCAGAGAGACGACCAACAGGAAGAAGAGTCGGGGAAGGGTTGCCCATCCGATGGGGATCCAAGAAAGCTCTTCTGAGGGTTTTGGCCTGTAAGACACAAAGACAACAAAACTGGGAGACAAAACTAGGTGATTTCAACAAAGAACAGAGAAAGTGTAGGCTTTATTTTTTTTAAGATTTATTTTTTTATTATTATAAATAAGTACACTGTAGCTGTCTTCAGACACACAAGAAGAGGACATCAGATCTCATACCGGTGGTTGTGAGCCACCATGTGGTTGCTGGGATTTGAACTCAGGACCTTCTGAAAAGCAGTCGGTGCTCTTACCCGCTGAGCCATCTCGCCAGCTCAAGGTATAGGTTTTGAATGAGTAGAGTCAGACTCTGCCCTTTTCGCTACCAAGGCAGGAAAAGGGGGTTCAGCTGCCGAGGTGATTTAACCAGACAGAAATCTTGGCCAGATATTTTCAAGAGTGATGCCTCTCCAAAGTGCACTACTTCGGTGAACCACCTGGGAAAATGTCCTTTCGCGTTGGTGGGGCTAACCAGGTCCAGAGAAAGCCCAGGTGATGATGGGCTTCGAGGAGCATCCGCACAACCTGCAAGTGAGCTCAGAACCGCAGAGTGCTTGAACCTCATCACCTCAGACTTCCTGGATCCGAATCTACATGTTAACAAGATCCCCAGGTGATTCGTGCGCACGTTAAATTTTGGCAACTTTCTTCTACACGATTCTTTGTGAGATCAAAGATCTAAAGAGGCCTCTGGCTTCACACGCCAGCAGTCTGGCTTCTTTCTGGGGCTCCATATCCCTCAGGACATAAAGATTTGTGCCCGAGTAGCAACTCCTCCAGATCCTAAGCCAGTAGCAGCGCCGGGAGTTGCTCTCCTCATAATCCTCCTCGCTGGGTTCCTTCCCACCCCAACTCGCGCTTCCCTGGGGCGCCCCAGCTGTGTCCCACCCTCAAGCCTAGGCGGCTACTGTGCACAGCTGGAGCCCTCCATGGCTGGAGCTTCCGAGCTGCGCCGGCAGAGAGAGCCAGGCGGGGGCGCCGCAGACTAGGCTGTGCTGGAGGAGACCGCGCCCGGCGCCGGGGGCGCAGAGAGGACCGCCAGAGAGACGCGCGGGGGAGCGCGAGCTCTGAGTGGGCTGCCAACCCGAGCAGCCTCTGCGCCACCCTGGCGCGGCCGGGTACCGCGCGAGTCGCGGATCACACCAAGGAGGCGGCGTGTATTACCTCGATCTGTGGCCCTTCCTACACAGCTTCCAGCCTCGAGGGCCAGTAGTCAGCGGACTAGCTGTGAGAAAGAACCCGTTATCATTCCGAGCTAGCTGGGGAGCCTGGGAGGTTCGGATTGACGCCTTGAGGATTTAAAACCAGCATCGCACCTCCCTACACACCCGTACCCCCTTTTGTAGGCGGCTGGTAGCAGGTGGATGTTGCAGGGAGAAGGGGTAGGGTCAGTTTGCCAAGAAAACTGGGATCAAAAGCTCTATTTACAAAAGGGTGACATTTACAAGGTGGAGGAGGTGGCTGGCTAGCCGAGGCCGGCCGCTGATCGAGCCTTGTGTGCTTGCCCTTGGCCGGCCTGCTGCTTTGCGCAAATTCGCTGCGGCCGCGCTGCAGAGCGAGGATTTCGCAGGAAGAGGAGGCTATAGGGCGCGGGGTCTGCGTGCACAGGAGGGACGACCTTGCATCCTCTCGCCGCTGGCCAGAGGCTCGCCTTCCAGCAGTGCGAAGCGCGGATTCGCCGCCAGTTAGCTTGTACTCAAGGCCAAGCCCGACCGGCGGTTGAGAGTTAACACCTTTGCGTGTAACTGGCTGAGGCAGGGGGATACGAGTCCCGGTCTTTGCCGAAACCAAGGAAAGTGTGCTTTTCTCGGTCGGAGGATGTCAAACAGAATCAGGAGTCTGAACATTTCCGAAAGCTTCCATGTTCTATCTCGAGACCCATCGGATTTGTTCAAACTTTCGCGAGTGTGTGAATGTACGCGTGTCTCCACCCTCTCCTTCTCTCCTCCACCCCCACCCCGCCCTTGCCGGCCGAAGTCGTCCTATATAGCGATGATAAATATCCCTGTTGATCACTTGATTGATTACCTCCCTGAAAGGTCACGCGGGCTCGCAGTAATTTCCTTTTGCCTAAGGCTCCCTTTTCACTTTTACTCCAGCACGACAGCTCCGAATGCACGGGATCTTTATTTTTTGATTTTAACCCCTAAATGCAACCCCTCCCGAAAACAATGCAGACAAGAAAAATCGAATAAAATCAACTCGAGACCTTTCTGTACACTCGCAGCCTCCCTCCTGGTCTCCACTCTTTTCTCCTTTCTGGTCGCCTCCACCCCCTCCTACTCCTGCCCCCTCTCCCCAGCTCCAATGTATTCTGGACACTGTTTAATAGATGAGTGTCTTGCAAGTAAACTCAGGCGTCCCTTGGGTCTGCATTTCATGTCTGTGACGCTCTCCCTTTCTCTCCTGTGGACTGAAAATTCGGATTTAAACCACCAGACAAGCTATTAATTTAGCTAGGCTACCCAGGGTCCTGAACCCAATTAATTTCTAATAATTATAGCCCAAGGGGGCTAGATAGATCTCCCTGCCTCTTTCTTTTATTGCCACACCACGCCACCGAGGTCAGCGTATAATAATAAAGCGTATATTTTGAAAGCGATCCCCAGAACAAGTGAGTTATTGCAATGAATGAAAATTGTTTCCATTTTGGCTAATTGAGCCCCTGGCCGAAAGCTGGACTCTGAGACTAAATAAAGAGAACTGTTTCATTTCAACATGAAGAAACTCCTGCCTACCTCTGGTCACCCAGCGAGAGTTTAATTTCTTAACAGCCAACCTGAAACTCAGCGTTGGGTAAACAGTATTAATAATTACATTACAATGATTAAATTAATCTTGCTGGTAGCCAGGCGAATATAGGTTTCGATTCAATAGCACGTAAAGTTCACTGCACAAAGACAATAGGCCAAGAAATACCTCCATAAAGAATTCAAACTTTCTTCTAAAGGTACTGTGGGGTTGGCTCAATTATAGTGCCAGGAAAGGAAAAGAAACATTTCCGGTTCCTTGCTGTTTCTAGCATTAATTAAAGAAACAGTTGGAAAGAGGTATACTGATCTGCCTCTTTCTTTTCAGTAACGTATCTTCCTTTCAACTTCTACCTCTATCTCCCCATTTCTGCTCAAAGAAAGGAAGGATGGGGAAAAAATTACACACGTACACACACGTACACACACACACACACACACACACACACACACACCCCCAAACAGCTATTAAGCTTATGGATTTTTCCAAGTTGTCACCGCTTCCAAGATGCCAGTTTCCATAGAAGGAAAGGCAAGAAAAACTTAGATCCCGCGTGTCTGTCCCCCAGGAAACGAATTCGAGCAGAAGGAAAGATGGGTGCATGTGCGGGGACAGAGGATGCAGCTTCAGCTTCACCAGTTTGTCACCCCCCACCCCCCACCTCCACCCCCTTTCCCAGACTGCTTAGATCTGTGGTCAGAAGGTGTTAGCAACTCCAGAGGCCGCAACGGAAAGTCACCTGCTGTGATCTCACGCCTGGGACTAGGGACAGGTGGAGTTGACAGGGACTAGGAGTTTGGGAATGAGAACCCGCTGTGGCAGCCACAGAGACCAGGGAACCACCTCATAGCAGGCGGTGGTGCACAGCCATCTGAGGGCATTCGCTCCATCAGGTTGAACACACTTGAACTAGCAACTTAGCTCTTTTATTACTGCACACTTAGGGCAGAAAACAAGAGACAGTGAAAGAAAAGAGAGAGAAAAAGAAATCAGCTTCGAAGTTGAAAATTTTTAAAATATTATGACTCCTTTGAGTTAGTTATTTTATTTTTTTTATATTTTGAAGAAAAGTGCCACATCTTTTCATACTGATTCAGCTTGAGGACACAAAAGACTGTGTTTGCTAACTGTAGTTAGAAGAAACCGGATTCAACTACTTCTGCAGAAATTTTAGAGAGACCTTTGAGGACAGGGACTTTAAAGACCAGAAGGAGTGGCCACCTACCACTAACCTGACCCCTCAACTTTCTGTAAAAGTTTAAAAGACAGTTCTTTGCATCTGGTGATTTCAAGACTCTTGATTCGGTTCTGTCTTTACCCTATTCCGTTCTACCCTTTATTGAAACCACCCTAACCTGTAGTTGGCTAAAAGATTTATACTTTCAAAGCACAAACAAGCCCAGTGTCCAAGTGGGTCTTATTTTTAATCTCGGAGTTTGGCAACATGGTCCCTCCCCCCCACCCCTTTTATAGAAACTTCCACCAGATCCAACCCAGGTATCAACAGACTCCTTGGGGGCTAGGCGAAGAGAGCCTGTGTAGAGGTGAGAAGGGTGGGTAGGGAAGTGAGAAGGGAAGGTGGCTGCTTCCCACGTCTAAGTTTTGTTTTTATTCTCCACAGTATGGCCAGTGAAATGAAATATCCCACCTTGAATTTTCTCCTGTCTAAGATACTCTGCTGTCTCCAGGTGCCATGTCCTGGAGAATTCCACTTTCTGGGGATAAGGGGCAAACAATTTTAGGTTCTGAGAGCTGGGATCTTCCTGGGTTGTCCCCTGTCCCCTGCCTAAGTAATACTCCGCACAAAGTCTCTTAGAGACAAGAAGCTGCTATATGAAGCCCTTGCTTGTCCGCCTAGAATTTTTCCCTAAAGATTCTGACCTCTGCAAAACTCTCGAACCTCACACACTCCGCCCCTTTCCTAGGAGAACATTTACTGGCCAGAAGGGGATCACTCCTAAACAGAGAGTAGCTAGTAGATTGGGGGGGGGGGCAGATTTTTAGAGTAGTAGACCTGTGACAACACAAGCGGTAGTCGTTGGTGTCTTTGCACATACTAAAAGTACCAGCACACACACACACACACACACACACTCACACCTGCATGCAGTGGGCGAAAATTCCAGGTGCCTCTGTGGGGGGGAGGGAGATGGCAGAATTCCCTGGGGTTCATGTGTGTGGGCTCCAGCATTTTCTCCTCTGGAAGCCGTTTTCACTCCTGTTCTCTGCCATTTCCTCCTCTACCTCCTCTGTCTCTTCCTCATATTTCAAGGTTACACATCTGTCTCCCTTGGGAGCTGTAGCTTGGTTCTCTAGGGACCTGTATTTTACGTCTGAATGCCCCTGGAATTACGCAGCTCTGGGGAAGGAAAGGTGGTGGGTATCCTTAGTTGAGGTAGGTCCTGTAAGCTTTGGTTTTCATGGCCACCGAAGCCCCTGGGAATTGAACGTAGATATTAGTTCTCTCACAACCACAGTCCAAGCTCAGACAAAATGAATACCAACAGGTGCAAATGAGTTTCCAACAACCCCGCTTGTCCTTGCTCTCTCAGAGAAGAGAGCAGGACCGGCTTCCCCTCCTGCTTCTTCTGACTAGAGTATTAGGATGGAAGCAGCACCCGCACGGAAAAGATTGCAACTTTCTTTTATGGTGTCTGGCAGGATTTGCAGCAGATATTAATGGAGACATAAATAGCACGTGGAAGGTATTGAACACAACTGTTTAATGCAAGAAGGTTGTACTAAGAGAAAAATCCATACTGAGCTGGGAGTGATTCATACCTTGAACACACCTAATCCCCTGCGCCCTCATTTCTGCCTGCACACTTCATTAGTAAATTCTGTAATTAGGCACATTTCAACAATGTTCTTTTTGTATTTTTTTTTTTTTAGGTATGCGTATGGAATTTCCCCCCTTCCTCCTTTTGGTGACCCCAGAGGTTGTAGGTTTCAGTGAGTGAGTGGAAATGGCAGGCGAGCTGAGTAGCAGCAGGAGGCCGGAAGGTGAAGGCCGACCTTAGGCTAGGCAGGAGGTCTCGGATGTCAAACGTCCAGCCCGGCGGGACCTGGGCATCAAGGGCGAGTGTTGCTACTTGATGGAAACAGACTACTGAAATGTTCCAAGGACAGCAGCTACCGTTGGTATTACAGCTAAAATCGAGAACCGGTTATTCATCCAAAGCGGAAGCCCCAGGAACTTCAGAAGAAAGAGAGCGGCAGCAAAGGCAGAGCTCTCAAGTTCAAGATGCTTCTCGCCTTCTGACATGCGTTCACGGCCCAGCCCTCAGCCTAGTTCTTTTGTGGACGGAAAGATTTATCCTAAAGTTTCTTTCTTTCTCCGCTCGTTTTCCCTATAGACAATGTAATTTATGGTGGAGAAAACATTAATAACAATTATAATGCAGGCTTATTGTTGACTCCCACCCAGACATAGTCCTCTATCCCACGAATCAATTCTCTGTCCAAGACTTTTCATTTCTTTTCTTTTTCTTTCTTTCATTTTTTTTTCCCGTTTGGGCGAAGTGTCTGCTCCCCTCCAGCTCCCCGCGCTCGCTCTCCGCCCCCTGCCGCCCTCCCCGTAGCTCCCTTTCTCCGCCTCCTCGGCGATTGCCATCTGACAAGATCTCCAAATCAAAGTGATAAATCGCTCCAAACTTTTTTTGGCGGCGCTGAGATGTTGGAGGGGCGTCTAACGCGCATGTGCGAAGGTGTCCAAACTGACAATGCTAGAGATAGCGAGTGTGGATTGAGAGAAAGAGAGAGAGGGAGGGAGAGAGAGTGAAAGACCGAGTGTGTGCCTGTGTGTGCGTGTGTGAGACAGAGACGAAAGAGAGAGAGAGAGAGAGAGAGAGAGAGAGAGAGAGAGAGAGAGAGAGAGAGAGAGAGAGGAGGGAGGGGAGAGAGAGAGAGCAAAAGAAGGAAAAGATCCAAGAAAAAAAAAAACCCAACCACCCAGCAGCGGCTGCAGGACTGGGCACAGCATGAGATCCAAAGGCAGGGCAAGGAAACTGGCCACAAGTAGGTGCAATATCCCTTTTCTATTGGCTTTTCCCCCTTCTCTGCCATCTTGCATATCTGTGTCTAGCTCTCGGGGAGAGAGCGCGGGCTGCTTTGGCGCGGGGGGCCCCGGGTGGAAGGCAGGCACAGCGCAGCTTGCAGCCCGAGCAACCTGCCGATTCCTGCCTCCGCGCCCTGGCTCCTGCTCTGGGCGCAGTGGAAGCGCGGTAGCCCTGAGCCCCGCACCAGGACCAGCTGTGGCAACTCCGTGGTGGGGGTGGGGGCAGCAAAAAGCTGGGTGGGAGGGAGGAGAGCGCGCGCGAGTGAGCGCGAAGGGGTGGGGGGAGAGGAGAGTGTGTCCCCCTCCCCTCCCTTCCCCCCAGGCGGGGGAGAGTCGCCTCTGGCCAACCAGCTAGTCCCCGGAGCGGGAGGAGGGGGGAAGCGAGGGGGGGGCAGGGGAAGGGCGCCTTTCCGAAGCTCTGTTTGTTTCTGGGGTTTGGGATGGGTGGCGGGCTCCGAGGGAGCCGCGGTGGCTGTGGCGGCAGCGGGCCGCGATGGAGTTGGGAAAAGTTGCGAGGCGGCCGCCTGCAAGTTGCGCGGGCGATCGGGGCTGCGCGGAGCCGCGGCTGCAGTAGTGGGCGCTGTGCGCTCGGTCCTCGTACGCGACGGCGTGTGCGGCGCGGCGGGAGCCCCAGGGAAGGGGAGGCAGAGGTGTGGGGCGAGGGCGGGGGCGCGGTCCCGGGGATGGGTGGGGGGAGCCCGGGCAGCGTGGAGCTCTCGGCTCTGCAGAGCACTCGGCAGGTGGGGAAAGCGGAGGCCGCGCCGGCGTTCTCAGGCCCGGGCGTGGAGGGCGCGCAGCTAGCGGAGAACGCTGCCCAGCAAGGCCGGGAGGGCGCGCTCCGACCCGAGAAGCCCGGGCTGGCAGGGCGCCGAGTGACCCCCAGGGGGCGGGCTGTCGGAACTCGGGGCCACCGAGGGGGCGCATTTCAGCCTGCCGCTCTCTTTCTGGGTGCAGCCGGGGTCCCGGGTCACTCGTTCTCCCCGGCGCCCTCTGCCTGCCCGGAGTGGAGCAGCCTCGGTCACGCGGGACTAGGGCAGTGGGGCTTGGGGCTACGGGGGACGGGACTCCCATCCCCCATGCTTTCAGTGAAGGCTTGGGTGACTTTCCAGGACAGGGTAGAGTGGGAAGCGTTGCTTAGCAGGGACTAGCAGGCATCCGAGCCGGGTTTGTTCAAATGTTTCTGCCCAGCGTTGAAGGGGACCCGGCGAGCAGCCTGCTGTGTACTTACTCCCTCGGACATCAGAGCTACTTCGGGAGGGGACCGGCCAGGCCGCCAATGCCTCTCACACTTGGACTTGAAGAATCTCGAACTCTATTAATTGTTTTGTTTCGGACCAGAGAGACGAAAGATAGGATGTGGGTAGTATGTTTTCCCCCAGTGAAGTCCCCAAATGCACCCCCCACGTTGGACATTGGAATTTAGGGCTGGGGGCGCTCCATGCGGCACCACCGGGCGCGTCCTGGCACAGCGGCGCCGGCTACAGTCGCAGCCCCCCCTGCATTCCCGGTGTGGAGAATGCAACGTAACGCAGGCGTCTTTTCAGAGCTCCAGCCACTCAGCACTCACACACTCTCTAGCGGCATCTTTTCTCTCGGAACTCAGGTCGCAGGGATCAACCTAGACACAGGGCCGTCCGCCTCCTGGGTCAGTCAGCCGGCTTCTTTCTCTGCTCCTACGGCTCATTTCACTTTGTTGCAACAGTGTAAAGTGCGCCAGAGAAACTGTTTTTCCTGTTGGCTTTTCATTGAGCCCGGTCTCTTTATTTTCATCTGAGAGGGAATAAATGTACACATGCTTGATGGCTTTGAGACTTCAAAGGTTAGGTGTGTGTGTGTGTGTGTGTGTGTGTGTGTGTGTGTGT
>JADRCD010213508.1:0-13338 GCA_019843815.1 Montemys delectorum
ACTACAAAATTATTCTAATTGCATGCTAAGCACATTAAATTTATAATTTAAAAGAAAATTCAAAGGGATTTGAGAAAAATGATCATTATGTACATTAATACTTTAGCTTTGAATTCCTACCTTAGACAATAAATAGTTTGATATAGTTCATTAAGTATAAGATTTGATAACTGAAAACAATTCTTTTGTTCCTGATGTTTACATTACATATTCAATTTAGAGTAAAATAAACCTTATATACAAAGAACTATTATCATCATTACAAACTGACCCCAGAGAGCCATTGATTACCTAAGCCACATATCTCCTAAGTGGCAATACCAAGCTATGAATCTACTGGATAAAAGTTCATACTTTTGGACAATAATAGTTGGTCATTCTTGGTTAAAAATTCCATGATTCTAATTGTACATTTTATAAAGTGAAAAATCAACTTTACATTATTAAATTTTAAGTTTCTAAGTACAATAGGAACAAAGATTTAAATTTTAAGGAGAAATTAGTAGAAAAATAAAAGGTGTTTCAATCCATTTAGTTTCTCATATATCCCATCTGATTGATTCAAATAGTTGAAGTGGTTTCTTTTGGTGATTAAGAACTTTTGCTCCTATTTCTCTACCCATCACTGTTGTGAGCGAGGACCAAATAGTCATTAAAAATGAAATTCAAGTTGAGCTATAGAAATCTGTTTCCACTCCTTTCTGGTAGTAAATGTTTGATGTAGAAAGCAAAAGCTACACCAGTAGCTCTGCACATGCAGTGAAGCAAGGGCTGGCATGCAGAGAAAGTAACCAGTAAGCTAGGAAATAATACTTATATGTGATGCACTGTCCGTAGTCTTTTTTTCACTAAACCACATTTCAAGAAGTTTATTTTGCATCTTTGTATATAGTACTTTCTACAAGTAAGTTCAATGCACATCAATAGCACACATTTTCTTTTAATATCGATTATGATTCATTTTTATTAAAGACAAAATTGGGGAGAGAGAGAGAAATAGAGAGCCCTGAGCACAGTATTCTCTTATCACATTAAGGTGCTATTGAATGGATATAGCAGTAACAAAAATTCCTCATGAAGCAAGAACCTTTAGAAACAATTGGTATCCAGTTGTAAATGTCCCTAGTCATTAACATCTCTTTAAAAAGTCCCTTTTAAGAGTAACATAGCATATAAAGAGAATTACTCTATAAGATGGACTCATATTTCTAAATCAACCACTGTTTCTGCATGAGGACAAGTCAGTAAGTAACAAAAGAGAAGAGGCAGCCCAGCAAATACAGAAGAACACAATCCCCTAGACTTACACAAAGCAAAGTAGAAGAAGCTACAGTCAGGATCTTCACTTTCCCCAAACACTGTGTCAGGGTTTAAATCATGTTCAGCCTTGTGTAGTATTCCAGAACGGGAGCTTCAGTAATTTTATGTCACATGAACAATAAGATTTGGCTAAGATAGGAACTCTGTGATCACTCATATGCTCAAAGCTGATTATTCCCTATCCTAACAGCATAGAATATGTATATGGGGAGAATCACAATTCAGATAAAACAAGTTGCATACTAAAATTAATAAAGTCAGCTAAAATATGATCATTCTTGACTACTTAGAATTAAATACTTTTGGTATCAAACTTATCAAAAGGAAAGACAAGAGTTTAATCCTGGATATCATTTGAAGAACTTGTGAAAAAATTAGCATCTCCAATATTTATTACAGTGTAGAAATGACACAGAATTATACTATATTAGTACACAAAATGTGGAAAAAATGTAGGCAGACCTTATGTTTTGAGAATCAATAATCATATTAAAATATATCAAACATAAATGATTCAAAATAGTACATTTTATGTTTGTGAAGATGCTGGGGAGTCATTGTTTCATAAAACTATCAGAAACACAAGAATATTTACTAGCCTAAACCAAGTTATTAAAAAATTAATTATGGCTAAATCCTTTGAACATTGTGTATTGATTAAATCAACAATTTCATAAAATTTATACTAAAGAAAATGCAAGATGACATAATAAAAACCTATGATACATATTTGATAATATTTAAAGGTACAGTAAATGTGCTACAAAACCATAATGTGGAATTTTAAAAATTAGAATTTTATGTATGTTTTACCTATGTATGTAACCAAGTTATTTGTATTTTGTATCATTTTAAAGTGAAGCATTTGTGGTAGTTTAAAACTCCTTCTCTTATTCAACACCAGGCTTAAAATAATATTTAAATAATCAAAAATCTATAGTGCATATATAAATTTAAAATATATATGTGCAATGAGTTTTTATGACAAAGGTCCTCTTTTTTCAAGAGTAGGCAAAATGATTTTAGAATTAGAGGAAGCTTTAGTTAGGTATTCCCTTAATAACAATAGAAGTTGCAAGTATCAGACATTAAGAGAAATGATGCCATAAGAAGGAATTAGAATTAGCTATTATATAATATCAACAGAATTTTTAATGTAAGTTTTATTTTAATATCTAAAGCAGACATATCCAAATGGTTCAAGAAATAATTGGCAAGAATCACTAGTGATTAATAATAATTCCACCTGTTCCATTGAAATATGTAGATTAAGCCACGAGATTCTCAGTTAGTGGCTTTAACAGAAGCACAGATTATTGAAGCTCTAGTTCTGTTGGTTGTTAAAGATGTTCTGGTGTGGCGAGGTGTTTATGTTGACTATCTTCTGAGGGATCATGCAAGGCTGTTGGGCAGTATGTTCTCACATAGTTTCTTCATGTGAATTTGGTTTGTCACAGAATGGCATGACTTCTTATCCTCTGCTTACGTACTAAGGCAGACACTCTGGCCAGATGTGATTGGCTAAATGTGACACACAGGGTCACATTGAATTTAAAGGAATGGTGCTGTATTCGTTACTTTTCCTAACCTGTGGCTGTACCTGACAAAAGTATAAAAAGGAAAATTAATTTTGGCTAACTGTTTTCTGCTATAGTCTCTTATGGTGGGGATGTTGTAGTGGCAAGAGTTGAAGTTGATTATTCTACTGCATCCAGAGTCAGAAAACAGAGACAAATGAATGGTGCTACTTAGGTGCTTTCCGTCTTCTAACAGTCCAGGATTCTAACCCATGAATCATACCACCCACCTGCAGGGTGGCTCTTATTTTAAACCTCCCTAACTCAATCTAGAATCTGTGTCAAAAATATTCTTAGAAGTGTGTCTTCACAGTATTTCCACATCCTGCAAAGTTAACAAGAAAAAAAACTTCTTATGGTCTGTACCCTCTAGCTATAAGCCAAAAATACCAACCTCTCTTTCTAAGTCACGTCTTGAGTCAGCAATAAAAGTAACTAATACAGATGCTGCATCAAACAATAGTAAGCTGGAGTATATTTCATTGCTGGGGAAAGATATCTTTGGTAAACAGCTTCCACAATTCACTGTGTTTCTGGTAATAGTACTTCTCTTTGGCATGCTACGTTGTTCTGCTAAAGCTCAAGTGTCTTGTTTATCCTAAGTTAAAGAATGAGTGATCCTATGAGACCTGTCTGGAGTTACTCGGTCTCTGCAGTGATGACCCTCAGTCACCCACTCATATCAATAAAATAAATGTAGGCTTAAAGCCAGAATACTATGATTCACCAGTGTACCACAACTTGTCTTTGACCTTGGGAAGGACACTCATTTTGGAACCTGTGTTTGTTTTATTGTTCGCAAAAAGTAGAGCCATTTACTGCCTCTGCCTCTCCTCTGTCATATCGCCACATGTCACTTCTCTCGCAGATGCCTTACATGCAGACATTTTGAAGCTGTTTCTTTTAAACTTCATAATGCCTTCTTTCACCTATGCCCCATACCCATCTCCCTTTCTCTGAATTACTACACTTTCAATATTTGTCTGATAATTTACACTTGTTATATATCATTTACTTCTCCATTGAAAATCTCCTCCACAAATGAAAGGGTAAAATCTCTGGATGACAAAACCAGACCCAGAGAAGCCTATTCCTATCCCAGAGGTTGTAGGAGCAATTAATAAACATGGTTAAGGAGCAGGTTCTCTTCCTTGGTGCTGCACCTGCTTGCAGATCACACAGGGAGCTTAGCTTAGCTGTCACAGTGAGGTGCATTGTGCAATATCGCCGATGTCAACTATGTTCGTCTATGCAACCTCCTTCTTCCTACATACTTGTAACCTCAATGCACCTTCTGATCCAACAAGTTGGTCTTGGATGGGATTATTTCTTTGTCTGTTATTACCTTATCTGATAAAAAGAAGTAAAATCACCAGGAACTTGAACAAGTAGCAGGTGAGAGTATAGTCACATATTTTATCATATCATCTCAAATAGTTTTCCTGCACATTCATTAGCCTTATTTAAATGCTCCTTCCAAGTATCCATCAACATGGAACTTACTAGATAAATAGCAAACCCTTGTAAAGACTTATTCTCACAGCTCCTGAGCTCCTGAGCTTTCATTAGCTGACCATTTTATACTCTTTTATGGCAAAATAGTCACATGTGTATCTTTTTTTTTTTTTTTTTTTTTTTTTTTTTTTTTTTTTTTTTTTTTTTTGGTTTTTCGAAACAGGGTTTCTCTGTGTAGCCCTGGCTGTCCTGAAACTCACTCTGTAGACCAGACTGCCCAGGAACTCAGAAATCTGCCTGTCTTTGTCTCCCAAGTGCTGGGATTAAATGTGTGCGCCACCACCCACCACTGTCCGGTCTCACATGCATATCTTAGCTAAATATTTAATAAGCTTAATGTCTAATTGTCTAGTGTCTTAGCATTGACTGTCATGTTGACCTATCATAAAATTACTGGTAAAATTCTCAGTTAAGCAATTGTCCTTTACAATTCTGCTTTGGGCATGGTTGTGGATTA
The DNA here is from genome assembly GCA_019843815.1 of Montemys delectorum. NCBI lineage: Eukaryota > Metazoa > Chordata > Mammalia > Rodentia > Muridae > Montemys > Montemys delectorum. Next base: position 4,870 of record JADRCD010213508.1, read on the forward strand.
TACTTTTGATTGCAAACTGATGTAGAAGAGCCCAGCCTACCATAGGCAGAACCGTTCTCTGGGCAAGTAGCTTGGCAGTACAGAAGGAAGATAACTGAGCATGAACCTGAATGAACTAGTACAAAGTGTGAGCCAGAACAATTCGTGGTTTCTATTTCAGGTGTCTGCCTAAAATTTCTTCCTCTGACTTTCTTTAATGGTGGACTATGGAAAAGTTAAGCCAATTAAATTGCTTCTCCCCCTCAGTTTATTTTTGTCTTAGTGTTTTTCAGAACAACAACAAAAAAGGAAACTACAACACTAACCATTGTAATCATGTTGCCAAACACTAACTCAAGGCTTGGACAGATAAACAAATAAATTAAGTGGTTATAAAATAAGGAGAGGTTTCTGGACTCACAGTAACCAAGTATAATGTCAATCTATTACCTAATTACAGAAAGGCACTAGCAGAGTCTCCTGGATTCCTAAGCACTACTGTAGCAAAGACCTCATTAAAAATGTAAAACAAAAAAGCAAAACAAAGCCAACAAACAAACAAAATTAGTCAAGTGGTAGTGGCACAAATCTTTTTCTTTTTTTAATTAGATATTTTCTTTATTTACATTTCAAATGTTATCCCCTTTCCTCGTTTCCCTTTTCCCTCTGAGAAAAAACCTTATTCGGTCCTCCTTCCCTCTGCTCACCAAGACTCCCCCTCCTGCTTCCTGGCCCTGGCGTTCCCCTACACTGGGGCATATCTTTAATCTCTGCACTAGGCAGAAAGAGGCAGGTATACTTCTGAGGTGCAGGACAGTCTAGACTACAATATGAGTTCCAGGACAGGTCTAGCCCTGTCTCAAAAAATTAAAACAACAACAGCAACAGCAACAACAACAACAATAAAAACAAAGAAGCACACACACACACAGACACATGCAGAGAGAAATACAAAGCAAACCAAACCAAAACAATTCTGTTTAACTTGTAGCCTTGAAATTACTTTTAAAAATAAAAACAAAATTTTCATTGCAATTATTATTTACATATAATGCAATATATAACATTCTCCACTTTCTAAATAGTTAAGGTTAATTGTTGAAAAAGTGTCCAATTTAGTGTTAAATAGGCAATCTATTCTTAAGTCTTTTTGCAGTTGCTTTTTTTGAGACAAGGTTTCTCTGTGTAACAGTCCTGGCCATCCTGAAACTCCCTTTGTAGGTTGGCTTCAAACTCACAGATATTCATCTGCCTCGGCCTCCTCAGTACTGGCAATAATGGCTTGCTCCACCACTGCCTGGCTTGAAATATTTTTATTTTCATTTTACCTCCCAACTAGTTTCTTCTTGATAATTATTTTAAAGTAAAACTGTCCTCATTTGTTTCTTCTATGTTTAAAGTATAAAACCACCAACATCACAGGAAGCTAAAATATGCTTTGGCTATAACTATAACATACAGTGTATTATGTTATATAGTACTCATAGCAGAATTAATCTTCTATCACATTTTTATTAATGAGACATTTCATCCTACTCTCTCAGTTTTAAACAAGATTTCTATTGACAAATCGCTAAGCTTATCTGGGTCTATTTCTGTTTCTTATCATAATTATACTTTAAGATGTCAGTACAAAACAAACTCTATGGTATTTTTGTAGACACTAGTGTCACATTACTTTGTGCACTTACTTGGCTTATTGGATTCTGATACTGTGTTTTTGGGCATGTATGTGTGTGTGTTTTCTTTTTGTTTGCATTTTACATTTGTTTGGGGCCACAGTTGGTTGGGTAAAATTATGGAAAGGATCCAGGAGCAGTTTAGATTGATTATAAGTGTGATTATAACATATTAAATGCACTCCTGCCAAGCAAGTGGGTAGGCTAACTGGAAATCTTCATTTTTTCTCTCCCTTCTTCAAAGTTCAGTCACCCTGTAGTATTCCCAGTCCTGTACCCAACTACATGCTGCCTCCTTCTTCCTCCTTTTACCCCCATCTCCTGTGTATCACATAGATCTATCCCTCCAACCTGCCATTCCCTTCTCATGTTTTTATCTTAGCCATTTAGTTCAGCCTTGAATCCCTGGGAACTAGAAAGCCAGTAAATCCAGGGAAGCCTGCAAACTAAACTTCAGATCTCCACCTTTCCCTCCATGTTTCCAAATCTAATCCCACAGTCTTATCTTGCTCTTTAGTGGGACGCCTGCATCCCACTTCCCATCCCTGCTACCCTTATAACCAACTCTGGTGGCTGAAGCATAAAACAAGGACCATAAAATATAATAGATACCCTTAAGGAGGAAATGAATGAATCCCTTAGAGAAATCTATAAAAACAAAAGCAAACAGCACAAGAGAATAAACAAACCAAGACCTGAAAGTGGAAATAGAATCAATAAAGAAAACCCAAACAGGGGTAAAAATATTAATGAGAAATATAGCAGCTCAAGCAGAAATGTCAGAAGCAAGCCTCGCCTCGCCAACAGATGAGGGGATCATCACCCAAGTGATGAAAGAGAGAATCTCAGGCATTTGTTTTAAACATTCCATTGTATTATTTATGATATATATCATTTATTTGATAGTAGAAATTATCTTTTCACCTACCTTTGAGCTGGTAAATTAATTTGTTCTCACCATATTTTCACAATTTGAGTAACATTCCACCTAAGTATACAAATTTAGCTCTTGTTCCCAAAATGTTTGCTAGTTGTTATTTGATTTGAATCTATCAGGAGCTAGTTTTCTTTAATATTATTTGTTTATTTTTATTTATATGAGTACACTGTAGCTGTCTTCAGACACACTCCAGAAGAGGGCATCAGGTCTCATTACAAAAGATTGTGAGCCACCATGTGGTTGTTGGGAATTGAATTTAGGACCTCTGGAAGAGCAGTCACAGCTCTTACCTGCTGAGCCTTCTCTTCAGCACCTATAAGGAATTTTAACAAGGAGTATATTTTAAAAAGGAATATATACAAACAGAATTTTTTCAATAAAAAGGAACAACAAAAACAAGACACTATCCTTTTCTGTTGGATTAGCAAATTCACCTCTTGTCTGTTCAGAAACGCTTCTCAGTATTATGTGAAATATGATCAGTTTTCATGAGTGTGTCTTTGCACAGGTATGATAACTAGCTCCTGTTTGTGCAACCTCCAACAGCTCTGTGCATAGGTTTTGAGAATTAGAGAAAACTGAGAGATACCACTGCACTGTCCACAGAAGGGATTCTCTCAATCTTCTTTAAAATTATATACCTGATGGAACATTATGACTTCTGAGAAAGAAACCAATTTCATAAAAGCTCCTCATCTTATTAAATAAAATTATTGAATATAGAATTGTATTACAAAAGTAAATATAGTGCAAACAAACAACAGAAACCAAACACCTATTTGATAAGCCTGTGATGTCAAGTGCTAGGAGTGTATATGATAATTTGTATCATTACATGTAAAGTATTTACTTTGTGCTTTTCAGTTTAGCTATTCAAACATTCTCATCCAAACTAAGGTATTATATTTTTTGTATCCTTAAAATGTGTTTCTCTACAGCTTCCTCAGGGAAATGGTGTTTCTTCTGTGTGTCTATTCATACGGCTCTTCCCTCCCAGCTCTTAAAAGTTCCTTGCTTTTATTTCTATCTTTTAGAGGTACTTTGGCAGTTAATCGAAATTATTAGAGCCTTTTCCCTCTAATACAAACACTTAACAGGTAGCTTTTCATTTTCCTGGGCATGCCCACACAATCTTCCTTTGTACATTATACTTCAGAGATAATGTTTCTTCCCCCACCCAAAGTCTGAGACACAAAAGATACCAATTTAGGTATGTATTGTTATTTGCTTTAGCTCACAGTATATCAAGAAATTTTAACAACAGGGAAGGAAGATTGGATGCTATATGCCAGGCATCCAACATGTAAAAGCAGAAACATTTTTAGCAGATATTTTTCTCTCAATTTTAATGTATTTGATAATTTCATTCATGTGTTCAGTATATTATGATAATATCTATCTCCTCACTTCTGACCTTCAACAATGACAGTACCACTTTCTATCACTTCTTAACACTTCTAATTTCTGAATGTGGGGCCATGCAACGGAGAGTAGATACTGTACTATTGTTCCTAAAATGCTGTCTCCTGCTGGCATCAGGACTTGATGTAGCTGTGGCACTCATGAACTTGCTCTACCCTAGACAGGTCTAGAGCTTTGGCTCCTCCCACTTCAGCATTTATAATGTCTAGGATTCTTTAATGGTTTTATAATGTTAGCATGTGTAGGAGGATTTGAAGCCAGAAAGGCATCATCAACGGCCTGGAGGAGATCTGCATTTTCAGAATATTTATATATTTTATTAGTTTTAAAATCACATTTCTGAATCTCATTGTCCACCATTAGAAGGTAGGGGCTCTTGAAAATACTGGTAGTTAGAGGACCTACAATATTGGGTATGCAACTGGCACTTTTGCCCCTTTTCTATTTATGTGAATTAAACTGTCAATACCTTTTGGTATTGACAAATATATATTAGGGCATATATTATATATTAGGAGAAAGTCTAGACCAGGGGAAGTATTTTATGAAGTATGTTTTGGCTCTAGAATCTCCCTTTTTAGGAACTAGAGTTTTGAGCCTTTTTCTTTTTAAAAATCCAAGCCTCTCACAGTCTCATGCGTCTGCCTGCCTTCTCCCTTCCTAAGGAAATGTTCTGCTAGATCCGTTTACTCATAGTTGAAAATGACTCATGAGACTGAATGCTCCCTGGAAAATTTGCATTTTAACAGAGCTCAAAATTGTACAGTGCATGCAGGTTCCTTAGCAGCAGAATGTGGGAAGCCATAACACTCAAGAGATGGGAATTGCTTTCTTTTTAAATCTGGACGCTCCACAGGCATCACTAATTTAAAAACCTCATACATCTCTTGTCTTTCATACTTTCCTCATATGAATGAAACTGTGCACACTTCACTGTGAAGAGAAAGATGGTCACGTGCATTCTTCTATGAGCCATGCAATAAGGCTTTCGACTAATTTGGAAATTAAGAATTACAAAGACATAGTTGTCATTGGAAAGTACATTCAGTCACTGCCCTGAATCATTCATGCATCTTCAGGGAAGCTAAAAGGTTTAAAATTCTCTCTGACTTCAACCTTGTGTTCATTTCACTTCATCATATTCCATCCTATATTCTAATTTACCCTAAGATCTCTTCATATATTTTCCCCCCACCAATCTTTAACATTTAAGTCTGCCATCTGCTTCATTTGTTTTACTGTGGAGGATTTAGCTGGAAGCATACCGAAATGAAAGCACTTATGCTTTGTAGCTTTGATTTCACAAGTCACAAGAAAACAAGGTCTGTAAAGCCAGCACAGAGCTGAACATCCTTAGAAGCAAATAGTGGAAGAGGTGGGTCAGAAGCAACATTGCCTTTAATGTGCTAAAGACAGAATTTTTATGCTTGAATGGAGTGTGAGATGGAAAGGAGGAAAAGCAGGAAAAATAGGAAATGATGATAAGTATATTCTTCTTAAAATGGACATAGTATAATAAGAATGTTTGAAAATGACCCGTGCTCACCCATGTATCTGTGGGCTGGGCCATTCTCTGTATAAATAATATGTCCCTTCATGAAACATGATTGCATAATGTCATGTATTCCTCCAAATGCAAATTCTTCTCATGTCCAGGCACACTCTTTGCCTTTATTGTGGTCTTGGATGAATTTTGAGTGAAATTTTTCATCCATTTACAGTGGCTTTATGACTTCTTCTATGCACAAAGTAAGACTAATACCAGCATGTGTACCTGGGCTCTTTATGCTGTCTACTCTGGATTCCAACTCATCTTTTAAGTGTTCTGTAATAGAGAACAAAGAACCCCTCTGTATTTCATTATTTCCCTGTTTAAAATAATTATTACCACAGTTTCCAGTCAGTACATATAATATACTCAAAATAATTCCTGGAAGAAATTAAGTATTTAAGAGCTTTAAACTTTCTTTTTTGTGTGTGTAAGAAATTGCTGAGGTCAATATCCATTATGTTTTCTTTTTATTATTATTATTTCATCATCTGAAGAAGTCGTGAGTTTTAAATTAAAAATTATTTGTCCTTGTTATTGAAAATATATAGGTGAATGGCTAGGAAAACAAAGAAAGGCTAGGAAAACAAACCTTTTAGATGTCTACTACTGAATTCTAGGCTTCGTACTATGTAGTGCAGTCAACTGAAATCAAGAAGAGCTGCAGTGGATTGGAATCAAGAAGCGCTCTGAAGTGGAAGACTGACCTTACAAAAATACGTAGACTGCTATTATTCCATAAGAGTCCCCAAGCTCCATGCACTGTTTGGCTACAGGTGACAGCCTCTGTCTGAGTCAGTTAGTAGGTGGAGCCTCTCAGAGGACAGACATGCTGGCCTCCTGTCTGCAAGCATAACAGTATTATTAATAGGGTCAGGGATTGGTGCTTGCCCATGGGATGGATCTCAAATTTGGCTGGTTATTGTTTGGCTGTTCCTTAAATCTCTGCTCCATCATCAATGTGCACATTTCGTGTAAACAGGATAAGAATGGTAGCCCTTAATGGAATAGAACTTCCACAGGAAGACCAACAGAATCAACTAACCTAAACCCTTGGAGCTCTCAATGACTAAACTATGAACCAAACAACATACACAGGCTGGAACTAGGCCTTCCCACACATATGTAACAGATGCGCAGATTGACTTTCAAGTGGGAGCTGAATATCTGGAGTTGGGGGCTATCCCAAAAGCTGTTACCTGTATGTGGGATATATTCTTTTATCTGAGATGCCTTGTCTGGCCTCAGTGAGAAAGGAAGTATGTAGCCTCTTAAAGGCTTGAAGTGAAAGTGTGGGGAGAAACCCAGGGGACCCTCATCTGCTTAGAGGGGAGGCGGAGAGAAAGGTTGAAAGATGGTGGGAGGAGGTGACTTGGGAGGGTGCAGTGAGCAGGATGTAAAGTGAATAAGTAAATAAATAAAATAAAATAAAAATACTTAGACTGAATCAGGTTGTCACATAGAGAAGATACATCTGTCACAAATATCATGGAATCTGGAATAGCTCCTGATTTGTAGACGATGCAGTTATAATAGGTGACAGTTATAACCCAGTACACCACACTACTTGGGATTGTACTTGACATTTTCTCAAAAGCTGATAAATCGGTGTCTCATTCACTTTCTTTACTCAGGTCCAGCATTGTGATATTAGATGACCTAACTCAATTTTGTTTAGCTTAAGTGTTACTCTGAATACATGTGGAAGCTGTAACTATGATGATCTAAGCAGTCCCAAAATATCCCATCCAAATTCTGCTTGTGGACGAAAATATGCACACAATAAATATTTTCATACAAAAGAAGAGACAAAAGTGAATATTATGCAGTGACTCTAACCAAAGACCAAAGTTTACAGGGAAGTTGTGTCAATTTTTACATCAATGTGTTCCATCTAGCATCCAGTTGCTCCAAAGCAATTTCTGAGATAATCGACAGGATATATATTCTGGAGAAGCATAGTTTGGTAAACAACTTCCTGTAGGTGTGGAGATTGCTTTAGGGATGCAAAAGCAGCCAGAGTTGACATTTCGATGACAAAATAATGCCTGCGAAACCTCAGCTGACTTTGGTTCTCTGTTTCCTCTCTGGTCTGGTTGCTCCTACCCAAGCTTGATGAATCTCATCCTAAATGTGAATTTCATTTAGTAGTTTCTGTCTCCTAGCAATGTAATTTAGTGTATCTGCCTGGGGCAGTGAGGCCACTAATCACTCTCTTAAATCCAGGTTGAATTAGGTTACAGTATTCATAATAAGAGCTACTTTTTCTTTTCTTTTCTTTTTCTATTTCTTTCTCTATTTTCTTTTGACAGGAAGTGTATAAGGAATATTTGGGTTTCACCAGACTTTACTTAGAATTTTGACATTTTCTTGAACTTGAATTTGCTGCATTCATTAGATTCTGAAATATTGTATGAAGATATAACATTCTTCAATTATGATATTGTTTCACTTAGCTCCTTAAATTTAGTACCTGAGTATGTCAGTTTTCTCCTACTGACCTTGTCCCATATTCTGTGACTTTGATGATCTAATATGTTATTTGTTTATATGTCTAACTCCCTTGTTTGTTTTGCTTTGGAGTCATGCATTTTGCCTTTTTATTGTGTAAAACATGGTTGTATAAATTTCAGTTCATTTGACATATTTTATGTCTCCTTAACATGAAGTAAATTAAGGTTACCACTATGCTTTAAAATCAATTGTTATTAATTGAAAGTGAATGGTCTCTGTCTCTCTTTCCTCCTTTCCTCCTTTCTTCCTTCCTTCTTTCCTTCCTTCCTTTCTTTCTTTCTTTCTTTCTTTCTTTCTTTCTTTCTTTCTTTCTTTCTTTCTTTCTCTTTCTTTCTCTCTCTTTCTTTCTTTTCTCTCCCTCATTTCTCATTTTCTCTGTTCCCTCC
>JADRCD010213509.1:0-29086 GCA_019843815.1 Montemys delectorum
GCGGTGTAGGGGTTGGAACCCAGGGCTTCCGGCATGCTAGACAAACACTACACTACATCAGGTACAGTTCCACCCTTTCCCTTTCCCCCTCCCCCGTCTCCATTGTACTAACAAAAATAAACATCTTTGAGTGTTTTTTACTGCCCCACGTCATCTAACCTATTATTTCACTTTAGTTCTGTTTCCGCAAGGAACAAAAGACACGAAAGGGGCAGACTGAGAAGAGAAAGGAGCCAAAACAGAGATAGCAAGTGGTGGCCACACTCTCTGGTATGAGACTCCTTCCCAAGGCACTTCTTGGGTATGGGTGTCAGCTTCCCTGTAAGCTCAGCGGCTCCACTAAATCCCTGCGAACACTGCTCTTCATTTTCGCCAGCGTATTGAGCACACTATCCTGCCCGAAACGCACAAGCTCACCTGGGGCGCCCTAGAGAAGCTAGACATGCTCCCCGACCTGCAGCGTCCTTTAGCTTGCACTGGCCCAGCCAGGGGGACCAGCACCACTCGTCCGGCCGGAAACACAAATACCCGAGCACGAAGGTTCCTAGTCACGCCGCCGGGCGCTCATCTGCTTCTCCGCCACGCTGGGGTCCCCGCCGGTAGCCGTTTCGTTACGAAAGGAGCAGAGAGTGTGGCTACTGTGAGAATAATTTCCCAAAATAACTGGCGGGAAAATCGACGTAGGACATTATTTTCCAGCCAACCTGAGCGGCAGGAAACCGGAAGTGCGCGTTGCGCGCGGCTCTTTTGAGACCTAAAACTGAGTCCGAGCGCGAAGAAGATGGATCGGTATTTGCTGCTGGTCACCTGGAGGGAAGGAAAGTTTCGACCCGTGGCCAGTGGGGAGATCGAGCTCGGGGCTGAGGCGTCATCCCTGGAGAGCACTGACAAACAGTCTCGTAAGCTCTGGGCTGAGAAGAGGCGGGAAAGACCGGCGAGGAGTGGAAGGATTGGAGTTTCTGATGAAGTCCGGGAGGGAGGCGTATAGGACGAGTGGTCCCGGGAACATGCAACTCTCTGAAGTAGTTTATATGAGAATTGAACAGTAGTATCGTGCCAATGGAAAAGTTATAAAATTGTGGGTACTGGATGTCAGTGCCCCAAGTGCTTGGTGAACTGAATATTTGCCTGGTTGAATCTCCTGGTGACATAGTAATCGAATTTTTGCTTTATGGAAAGATAAGCTTTTAGAAAGTAGTACCCCGTGCAGTTCCACCTTGAAGAAAACACAGAAAGAAACGATAGGTTCTGCAGATCTGAGTTTTACATTCTATGAAGGAAACATGCCACACTAAAAAAAAAAAAAAAAGAAAGAAAGAAATGGCCAGCTTTAAAAGATTTTAGCTGCTTTTGATTGCATTGCTTTTTGATGTACTTGACTAGTCTCTATATTACATTTTCTTTGTTTTGATTAAGCAGACATTTTAAGGAAGAAATGTATATAGTTCGTATATACTTTTGGAAGGAAGTTTTGATTTCTTGTTACTGACTAGGGTATACAAATCAGGAGACTTGACTGTTTTTCCTGCTGTATCAGCACTTGAGTAGACTTGATCAACATGTATTCTGTGAACAACTTACTGGCCTTCAGAGCCTCTGATAGTGAAATTGAAACAGGCCTAGATTATGTTAACTCTTGAGTTAGATGACTGAGTCAGGTCTTTATTTTTGTAGATTTGACAGCACTCAATATTTATCACTTCCTGAAGAGAAGCATCAGCGATTCAGTCGATCCGGAGAGTCCATTCCCTGGTAAGTACAGCAGTGTAGTGAAATTCCACTCTTATCATGCCTCAAAATCTGACCCAGCATTTTATTGGAACTCAGTTAGTTTGATAGCCTAGTAGTATAAGACATACTTGTGACTTTGAGCGAGACACAGGAATATGAGGGTATCTTAAAGAAATTCTCAGCTACATTACTATTCCTTCCTGATATGAATGTTGTAAGTTGTTAAAAAAGTTATTCTGGGTTCCCAACTTGAGTTTTGCTTCCATGTAGCCCTTGCTGTCCTGGAACTCTTATCTGTAGAACAGGCTGGTCTTGAACTCACAGAGATCCACCTGCTTCTGTCTCCCAAGTGCTGGGATTAAAGGCATGTGCCACCACAGCTCTGCTTGTGGAGAGGGTCTTGTCTTGAGTAAAGACAAACTTTTACAGCTCCCACTCTGACTTCTTTACTACATGTGGGTGTTATTTTCCTGTCCATTTTTACTGATTCTCTTAAAGCAAAGACAACTTTGTTCTCTTCCTCTCAGTTCTCATCTGCTTTGACCTTCTGAAGTCCCCTCCCCCCCCTTTTTTTTGGCAAGAAATTTTTCCTACTTTTAGCTCTATTGGTATTTTACAAATATATCTATTTGTCAATACATTTGATAATTTTCTTCTCTTTTACTTCTCCATCTGATAATATCCTCTAAAGGCCCAGAAAACACGAATGTGGAGACAGATCAAATCCTACAAGCTGAAGGAAGTGCCTGTCTAACGATGCCAGGAGAAATGGCCTCATTTTGAGAACTGCAGCTCTCCTGCTTCTATTATAATCTGTTCCCTTCCTTCTTAGAGAACCTCTAGTTTTGTTTTCTTGCTGTTCTTCATCTTTCTCACCAAGAACTTTTTCTAGTTATCCATTGGGGGGAAAAAAAAATACTACAATGAGTTTACATCAGAAGACCAGGAGGAAGCAAAATTTAGATATTTTGCTTTCTCTGTATAAAATTGAGCTGTAAGATGTTCAGTGATTAGTTAGCATACTGTGAAAGTAGTATGATCAATCACTGCCTCGTACACTTTTCTTTTTTGGTAATGGTTTGTGTACTAAAACGCTAGGTTGGTAAAGTTATACAGACATCTTTATAAATTGGGTCAGGGTATTTGGACTTTTTCCTAATTGTAGTCAACAGCCATTAAAGGTTTTAATGCAGGGACAGTGATCAGATGATGTTGTTCTTCCTGTTTTTCCTCTTCCTCCTCTTCCTCTTTCACCTCCTCCTCCTCATCTTCTTCATTGCTTTTCTTTTAACTGGGTGTGGGGTATTCACACGTTATCATATGTGTGTGTGTCCTAGGGAATCCCCCTTCTCTGCCTCCCAAACGCTGAGGTTGTAGGTGTCTGCCACATCTGCCTGGCTTTTGTGTGGGCGCTGGGGATGTGAGCTGGAGTCCTCACAGTTGCATGGCATGTACTTTATCTGTGAGCTGTCTCCACAACCTGCAGATCTGCTCTGAAGTGCTCTAGTTGGACCAGACACATTAGGCACGTTAGAGAAAGTTGTAGCTGTTGGGATTATTGCAGCAGGTCAGCTGAAGAGTGGAGCATGGGGACTCAGACAGCGTGTAGGCAGTGGATAGATCTGAAGGCAATTAGAGGGACAATGTCTGTTGTAATGCAGAGTTGGCTTAGTTTAGGAGAAAGGAATCATAAATGACATTAGAAATCCGACTGGTAGCATTTACTAAGAAGGAAGCATCCTTGGTGCCATTACTAAGAAGGAAGTATGATGACATATTTAGAACACATGGAGAGTTGCCTAGTAAGATACTGAAGATATAAAAATGAACAGATATGCCTATATCTCAAACCACAGGAGGGTAGTGCTGGAGATGTAGTTGTACAATCATCTGTGCATAGCTGGAAGCCGTGAGAAAGAGGAGATTGTTTATAGATGATGGGAAGACAAAAAACAAAACAAAACAAAAACAAACAAATCTCAAGAATCCCAGTGTTCAAGGAACACCATTTTTAAGAGACTATAAAGGAGGAGCCGGAATTAGTGCCACAGATACGATTGATTAAGGGGAAAGTAGTCACACAGTTCCAACAGTCACTTTTGGTTCTTGTCTGATTTATGCTGACGTTAAATATTAGCAAAACTGAAAATTAATAATTTCATAAAAAGTCAGTTATTAGCGACTTTGAGTACAATTTCAGTAGCATGTTAGGAACAAAAGTCCACTAAAATGCCTTTGAAGGGCGTAGCAAAGCTGATGAGGAAGGGACCATCACAGGTAGGCGGCATTTTCAGGGGGTTATGGAGAGCCAAGAAGGGATTTGAAGTCATTGAACACGGGAAGCTAGGACTCCATTGACAAATACTGCTTTGAGGAATAGGTGTGCAGTTTTCAATATTGAGGGGAATGGTTTGGAGTGCCTGGGCTGGGATCGTTTTTGAGGAGTAGTCTTGGATTGGAAGGTCAGTACCTCTTGTATGTTTGCAGGAAGGAGTGAAGCAAGACCTAACAAAAAGGCAAGTGGAGTGGTCCATTTCCCGTAAGGACTAATACTCAGTGGTTCCCAGTAAGGAATCAGTATTTTGCTGAGCTCGAGGGAAAAAAAGTTTCAAATTGACACTCAGCACCTTACCTTGCTTCCACAAGTTAAACTCGTGGCTCACTTCTTCCCAGCCTTGAATCTCGTTTCTCTCCATAGCTTTCAATTTCTTTTAGCTCCTCCCAGATATGCTTCAGGGTGACCTTTGAGTTGACTTGTGTCTCTGTGTCTCTGTGTCTCTCTGTTTCTCTCTAGTTTATTTTATGGTATTGCATTTTCCAAGTAGAACATTTGCCTGTGACCTGGTAGAACCATGCCTACATGGTCTTTGGGGAGGGAATTGGTTTTACTTAGTGGCCGACTGGCTTTGGGTCACCCGTCTTTACAGTCGATTTTAAAGGATGATTAAGAACTATGGAGTTTGAATTAATGCAAACTTGTAATTTTTGTCCTTAAGCAGGTTGGATTTTTGTGAGAGATTTATAACTTGGAAGACTATAGACTATGTTTCAGAATTATATAATTCTCTAAGCAGTAATTCATTACAGTGACTGCTGTTTTATTGTCTGTTTTTCTTCTAATAAGTGTGGTTTGTTTTCAAGCTTGTTCAGTGGGTGGCACACCTCATTCCAGGAAGTGGTTCTTTGCAGTGCAAGCAATATGCGGATTTTACCAGGTAATAGCTGTTGGTGAATGCCTTACCTACTATAAAGAATTTCATGAATCCACTCTGTTTAGAGCTGCCTTTTGATTTGTTGGTTTTGCAATAGCTATTAGGAAATGTCTGTGCCATAAATGATGACGCGACTCCATCACTTACCACCATCTTCTATTTAGTTTTGTAGTTCCGATTGGCAAGAGATACATTTTGATGCTGAAAGAGATAAAATCGAAGATGTTCTTCAAGCAAATATAGAAGAATGTCAGAGTGCAGCTGAGTGCTTTGAAGAAGATGACAGTAATAGCAGAGAGTCCTTGTCCTTGGCTGAGTATGCTGATATGCCACTACTGCCAGATAGTTAACAGTACCCTGTTATTTGGAGATGGGAGGGAAAAGATTGGCTATTTTAGTAACTATAGTAGGGGAATTTTAATCAACTGCAATATTCAATACTTCAGTTTTGGAAGACACTGGGCAGGTTACACCTCTCATCTAATCGATACCTGAAAACGTTGTTTAGGTTCACACAACTGCTAGAGTGCTGTTTGCACTGGCTTATCATTTTCTTGAAGCTAAATTCTGCCTGATCCTGTGTTAGCTTGACTAGGGGAGTTATTTAATACTAGCAGATAACACTCAAATTGAAGCACATTGTGATTTTGGTCTCTGAGACTGAAATGTGGGACTTTTTTTTTTCTTTCTCGATTTATATGCCTCTTCAACATTTCTGATACTTTTTGTAATCTACAGAGTTTCTGAGGAATGTCAGTTGACTTCACTTGTAAGCCTCCTGATCCCTGTTAGAATGGAGGATGATCTGATCCAGGCACTAAGTTGTGATAACCTTTTTCTTCTTAAAACGTTCCATTTCTGGCTCATTTGTTAAATTACTTTCCTTTTAGTGTTTGTCATGTGACAGGAAATGCTTTTGTTTTGTTTTAGTATTCATGTGATCTACCTATGTATAGGCTTTATAGACTTTAAGAATCCCTTTTTAAACCAGGCAGTGGTGGCGCATGCCTTTAATCCCAGCACTTGGGAGGCAGAGGCAGGCAGAGGCAGGTGGATTTCTGAGTTTGAGGCCAGCCTGGTCTACAGAGTGAGTTCCAGGACAGTCAAGGCTACACAGAGAAACCCTGTCTCGAAAAACCAAAACTAAAAAAGAAAAAAGAAAAAAAAAGTCCCTTCTTACTGGTTTCACATTGTATTGGTTAATGCAGGAAACAGTATACAGGAGGGAAGAACTGTGGAATAGTAGGAGTTAGAAAGTACTGTTTGATTGCATGAGGCAAAGCCAGGAGTTAGCTCATCTAGTCTTTTGTTTCCTCATTCACCAAGTGTGGAAGTTCTTTTAGGTACTTTCTAAAATGCCTTCACTGAGCCTTAAAAAGATCTTATCAATTCCTGTTTTATCACTGTGAAAAAATGATGCGGAGCCACCTTATTTCCACAAGAGGGAGCTGGGAAACTATAGTTAGCATAACATGCTTTAGGCTTTTGGTCTAGACAATCTCACCTTATGCGGAAGGATTTGAATACTTTTATCCTATATAAGAACTTATTTTGAGAATAGAATTTCACTATCTGAATAAAATTTATAGGTTTTTAGGAATCTGTCATATTCTCAGATTCTACTGCTAGCTTGCTTGGAAGATTAGAAAAGTGTTTGGTCTAATATATATATTATATTTATGTATAATGTAAATAGTTATAAAATTTTATATAAAATATATAAAATATAATTGAGGGCTTTGTTCCCATTATTATTCTCGTTAGTTCTGTTTGTGTTTTGGATGTGAGTAAGAGCTTCTACTTGCAGGTTGAAGTATGGCTTTCACACATGATAGCAACATGGTTTTAGGACATTTATTTAAAGAAGAAATACTAATCTTAATGGTGCATGGCTTTGTCCTTTGAGTCAAATAAGATAATGTGTCTAGCATGTGTGACTGTGCACACAGATCATTATTGCCAATTATGATTATATGATATATAGGCATACTTATGCATATTTGCATGTGTATTTATATAGGGCATATTTCTCTGTGTTCTTTTATTGTAGCCTATATGAAGAATCAGCAGAAAATTTGCATCAGTTATCAGACAAGCTCCCTGCTCCTGGTAATACGATAACTGTTTTATATCATTTGTATTTTCTTCTTTTTGTGAATGAGTGATGAATTCAGCATAGTCTATAGAATACCAGTCCTGTAAACTCCAGGACAAATTGCTTCTTTAACTTAGATTGTCAGGATAACACTCTCTCTTGGTGCAGATAGCATACACATCACCAAATGGAATGTCGTGCAGTAAGATAAAGCTCTTTGCTCAGCAGTTTTAAAATAGAAACCACATTTTCTTCCTAAAATGGGAAGCATATTTTATAAAATACTATATACTATATGATATTATCCTTAAATGCTTTTTTTTGTCTCAGTAGTTTTTCTTTGTATTACTCAAATAGTTACTGGCAAAATTTAGTACAGTTTGTATTCCCAAATACTTTTGCAGTTTTTTTTTTCATTATTGAATACCACTTATTGACCGTATATTTGTTTGATGTCTGTATTGTATGTCATGAACTATTCTGGGAACTGAATATACAGTGGTGTCTAAAGCTATGTAGTGATAAAGGATTACACGAATAAAATTCTTACATTCAAGGAACTGGTATTTACAGCCAAATTTTACTACAGAGTCTTGTATAGAAAATAATGAAGGGTTTGTGAGATGGCTCAGTGGTTAAGAGCCCTGGTTGCTCTTGCAGAGGACCTGGGTTCAGTTTATATCACTCACATGGCAGCTCACAACCATCTATAGTTCCAGTTCTAAGAACTCCAGTGCCCTCTTTTGGCTTCCACATGCACATTCATGCGTGCATTAAAACAATTAAAAAGAAAATAACTGAATGGATTCACAAATAAACATTTTTGTAACTTTTTCACCCCAGGATTGATCCCAAAGCCTTGTACATGTTGAGCTGCCCTTCAGCCCATCAGATTTCTTTCAGTGAACTATGTCAGTTTAAAAATATATACTAAAATTTTATACAGTTGCTATTTTTCTCTAATTAAATGCCTTTGGTTATCAAATTTTTATTTGGTTTTCATTTCATTTTATTTTCTGATCTTTCAATAAGTTTGTAATTTCATGTCATTTAAACTGGTGTGAAGTAACCCTTCTTTTTCAGAATCTAATGGTGCTAATATAATTGGTTATACTGAATGCTTTGTTGTCCTTTACGAGAAATGATTTATTTGAACATTGCAATTTTATACTCATTCATTTTCTTTTGGATAACAAAATTAAATGTAGGAAGATATAATGAAATTGCACAGATTTTTTTCCCTGTTGAGTATAGTGCATTTATGACCTCCAGAGCAATACATATAATTAGCTACTTCCAGAGAATTGGCAAGCAATTATGATATAGTTCATTGTTTTCTAGCATGTGCTAGCTATTTCCAGATAGTATGGCATGAGTTCAAATGATGGAGTATTATAATTTTTGAACTCCTAAAGATGTGTACTGTTTTAAAATAGTCCTTTATTTTCTAACTAGGCTTAAGATTCAGTTGTTTAGAACACTGTTTAAGCCTGCTTTAGATCTAGAATGTTTTAAAAAGTATGGTATTTTTGTTTTGCATTGTTTTTCTAGGCAGAGCAATGATAGACGTAATCCTGTTGCCTTCTGACAAGGATCTTCCTAAGTTAAAAGAGTGCTTGCCCGTTGTGGGAGCCTTGAAACATCTGAAGGAATGGCATTCAGCAAAAGTTATCATAGCAGGAAGTCACTGTGAGATGTAAGCGCCTCTGGTCATATGTCATTCTGCTACCAGGTTTTCAATACGTTGAGCTTTTGAAAATTACTTTAATGTGACGAGGTAATGTTTTCTGTTGTACTGTGATTAGAGACTTGAACCTTTACTGGAGCCTAGATTCTCCTCCTTTCCTATCTCTAAGATGTTTAAGGCTTTGATAGATCCTGTCAGTGAAGATGCATAGTCACTACAGAGCACCTTTTCTCCATGTGCACTGTGGACTTTTAGGTTTTTAGTACTCATGCACATTAGGGTGGCGGCTCCACTGGACTTGTCATGTCCCCATCTGCGTTCTGTGGTACATATAGTTGTATTTATGGCACATTAGTAGAGGTCAGTTATGCACTCCACATTTGATTGCAAACTTAGTTCTCAAGCCGTTCTTATTAACCTCATGATTTCATTTTTGATTTAACAAATCAGTCACTTAACGAAGCCAGGCATAGCAGTAGATGCCGGTGAGCTCCCTGCACGGAAGTACAGGCAAAGCAGGAATGCTAAACAGTCACAGTCGCCCGTGATCAAGTGTTGTCATGAAATTCATAAGAGCCATGAAGGACCTTCAGGGTGCCAGTTTAGTTATTTGAAGCTGAGAGACTGACATTGAGTCTGTTTGAGCATCTGACACAGTTAAGCTAGCAGTGACTGGAAGGTCTCTGTTTACATAGTAGGGGTGACAACTCTGAACGTGTGTGAATGTAGCACACAGCCCTTCCCCAGAGACTGCCTTAATGGATAATTCATATTAATAGAAAATTGCAGTTACCTCTCCTAGGCTGTAGTTAAAATGTAGCCATTAGAAAAAAAAGAATTACCGTCATTTAATTATCAAAATCTTTTTTTTAACAGAAATTGTCAGAAAATTGCAGAATACCTTTCAGCTAATGTTGTACCTTTAGAGGAGTTCAGAAATGCCATTGACTCGAGGGAACTGTGGAGGGGAGAGATTCAGATGCGGGAACGAAAGGTAACTGGTTTCATATCTTCACCATATACAATGAAGAAGGCCTTTCTTTGGACTTTGCTTATGGTACAACTGAAGTCAATGCCAGGGTCCGTGGGGAAAGATATTCTCGACTGACACCAAGTGGAGTTTTCTACAATGATGCAAATGGTGCATCTGCTCAAAGCAGTGGCCCCAGAGCTGCATACTGCTGTAGAGAACTGTCTGTGACTTGTTCAGCTGGTTCAATTGTTAAGTTTTATTAGGTTTTTATTAGTTTTGATTTCAGTAGTCACTGGGGTTATGTTTTAGGTATGGCTGTTGTATAGTGTGACATTTTGAGAATCGTCTTGGACATTAGTCATTGTTTACCCCAGACACTTTGTTTTACTGCCTGTATTATCTGCCAGAAACAGTACCAGCAGCAGTTATCTATGGATTCTTAGGTGAGCTCAGCCATATACATACCAGCTCACTCGAACAGTGTTTTAAAATTTTTATTAGAGCTTAGATATATCAGCCATCAGATGAAAATAGTCACTTAGGTTACTTCAGTAAGTCTTAAATTTCAGAGGTTCATGTTGGTTTTTATAAGTTCTGTCTATTTTGAAATGTGTTTATATATGTAACTTTTGTAGATAGGAAAATTAAGATAGTTTCCTATATTGCTTGTTCAGGATAATGAATGGGCTCTTGCATTCCCATTGTTTTTTTTGTGTTTTATCCCCCTTTATCTTTGTTACTGGCTCAGTGAACCATCCACTCAGACAATAGAAATAATGTGCCTAAGTCTGTCTAGATTTACACACTGGCTTGTCCTAGTTTTACGAAGACTCAGTCTTTAGGTAAATTTTCTCTGCAGATGGTTGATAGGACTAATTAAGTAATTAATCTTCCTTGGCTCATTGCTAATTAATTGATTGATTGATTGATCAGCATTGAGCCATAGTGGAAAAGTTGACAATGTGCTTTGGAGAATTGCCTTTGTTTTAATTTTCTGAAGTCATGTGCTTACATGTGGGCACATCATGCCAGAATTCTTACGGGATTCTTTTACTCCTTTAGTATGAAACTACACACCCATTAGTCCACAGTCTGTGTTTCAGACTTGGAGTCCTTTCATAGCTTTCAGCCTACAGTCATTCTAGTGATTAAAGATGTGGATTGTAGAGCTACAATGCCTGAATTCAATCCTGACTTGGTTCCAGTTGTTTGTGACTTCTTGGTACCATAGTTGTGTTGTTCTCTAAGGCAGGGATGGTCATAATAACTCATAGGACTTATTTGACTTACATTATTTAATATGAGTCCACAGTAGTGACACAGGAAGTCCTGTTTGTCACAATTGTCACATGTTTACCGTTAACAGTCTGCTGCTCCTTCTGTGGTAAGTGCGTTTCTCTCCCCCACATACCCTGGAGGTAAACTGTGTGAGGCTCTGTATTATATGTCTAGTAGTGAAGAACACAGGCAGCTCTGTCTGACTGTAACTTAGAGACTGGTAGGAAGCATTGAATGTGCACCAGTGAGGTTGCTTGAAATGAGTTAATATACTCTTGCTGACTAACCTAGGATCACTGAAAGCTTTTTATGAAAAATTGGTGTTTAAATTAATAGTACAATGTATACTTAATAGGAAGAACTACACCTTGAGCCAAGGTATCAAAAAAAAAGAATTCACATTTGTGTATCTAGTTATAGTAAGGTCAATTTCTTCTCAATATTTTCATTCTAATAAAGCATATTCATATTTATTCATAACACCTATAATTGAGTTCTCTTGGTTTCTTTTCAGTTTGGATTTGAAATTAGTTTTCCTGAGTTTTGTTTAAAAGGAGTTACACCTACGAATGTTAGTGCATATAATTTAAGTACCTGCTTCCTTGCCAAAAAGATAGCATCATCTAAGGATAAGAGTATTTTGCCTAAGGTAATGTATATACATTTAATTTTTTTTGGTATCATCCATTTATGCATTTTTTTTCTATGAAATATTCTTGAATCTTGACTTGCTAATACATATGATGATTTGTGCTTAGCAGCATGGCTCATATAACTCTTATAATTGAGTATTTGAGTTACATTGTGTGATGAGCATTATACATTGGTGAGACTGATTGCTACAGAGTATTTTTTTTTAAATGAGGTGATAATTTTAAAGTCAGTGTAAGCCTGAATGATCTTGAGTTGGAGGTTACTCTGTGACCCTCTTAAGATCAGTGGAAAGCTAGATGGCTAGATAGGCTCGGGTTTGAAACTTTACTTGCTATATATCGGATACAGCCTGGGATAGATTGACAGCTCATTTATGAAATGAGAGCAATACCATGTTATAAAGTTCCTATGAAAATTAAATGAGATTAGAGATTAGCACCGGATGCAGAGCTGCCACCTGCGCAGGTTTCCTGCCGGCAGGAAATCACGGACAGACACAGGATCCTTCTGCAGCAATTGTTTATTACATCTTCCAGAGGGCGACCCCCGACACCTGAAAAGCACTGCTTATATATGCCCTGGAGCGGCATGCTCATCTCTGATTGGCTGTTTGCTCAGGCGCGTAATACGCCCGGGATGGCTCGTGACTTGGCGTTCTCTGGCCCTAGGCACATGCGCAATTTATCTGTAAACTTGGGAGAGCAGCGGATGTCAGCGCCATCTGCTGGCTGTCACCGCTCACTGTGGCTTCCTGCACAGAGCCTGGATTAGGCTTGACTTATGGTGTTGGGCATGCTAATTCTTTTCTCCTATCTTCTATAGATTTATTCTTTAAATGCAAGCAATTATAAGATATACCAATTAAACACATATCTAGGATTTTTTTTGTTGTTGTTGTTTTGTTTTTAAATATTGAAAGTCAGGTGACGAGGTCCTTTACATGTGCTTTTGAAATCCCAGTTTAAAATACCCAATTTTAAAATACCCAGTTTACGAGTGTGTCAAATACAGAGTTCCTAACATTACAGGACACCAAACGATGGTTAGTGCATTCTGATGAAAGGGCAGTAGGGAAAGGATGCCATTTTGCTGTGATTTCATTTCTCAGTGTTGTGTACTGTAAGCAACTTGCCACGCCCATCTTTCACAGAGAGTTGCAGTTCTTCCTCAATCTTACACTGAGAAGATTTAGCCACTTCAGCTTCTCTTTTTTTGGCAGTGTAAAGTTCAAGTATAATAATCTAGTGTTGAAAATGGTTTTCTTTTTGCTTCTATTGAGAATATTCTTTCGATCTAACCTTTACAATGAATTAGAGTAAAATTGATTAAAATCAATATTTCTAGCCTGTATCAGTTACTTTTCTATGGCTGTGGTAAAACATGATCAAGGCAGAGAGTTTATTTGGCCTTACATTTCTAGGGCGCTAATCCATGGTGGTAAACAAAGGCAGGGTAGCAGGGGCAGGAAGCTGAGTGCACACACATTGAACAGCAAGTATGAAGCAAAGAAAGCAAAAAACCCACCTTCATCTAACTACCTTCATCTAACAAGCTACCCCAACCTCCCAGCCCCTTAAGGCTCCCCAAAGAGCCAGCAGCTAGGAAGAACGTCTTCAAATGCCCAGACTATGGGGCATCTTATTGAGACCACTGCATGTCCCATATATGCATTCATGAAATGGTGGGGAGAAAGAAAGGTGGTGGGGGTTGCTTTTGTTTTCTGAAAACTAAAACTAATTTCTCTTTGGATGTGTTCATGCTTCCTGTGAGGCTTTTAAATTTTTAAACTAACTAGTAATTTATTTGCTTTCATTTCATTTGCAGGATTTAAAGTAATAAACAACTTAAATTTCTTTTCCAGGTTTTCCATTATTATGGTCCTGCTTTAGAATTTGTGCAGATGATAAAATTATCAGATCTTCCCTCCTGCTACATGTCGGATATCGAATTTGAGTTGTATCCTTTCCTTGACATGTTCATTGTATTTTACATTCTATGGGTCGGATAGAATGGTTTGGGACCAGCAGGTAAACGTGTGTTAGATTTACATTGCTTTCACTTGGTTGTATTCATTGTTTAATGCTCATCCCAAGTGGAAATTGCTACCATGGAGTTTCAGGGGAAGGGAGTTCCTGCTTTCTCTACATTCAGCCTGGAGGAATCTTCCCCCAAGCCAGTCAGCCTTTCTTTCATTGTAGATCGCTTACTGTGGCAGGATTATGGAAGGAGTATGGAGCTGACTGAGCCTTGCTTCCTTGATGCAGTTGTGATGTTGAGTGCTTGAGCGCGGGCCACATCTACACATAGAATGGCATTAAGTGGAACTCTTCTGCCCAATATTGTGTCTGGATGCACCCATATTGGTTTTGTGTTCCCTTTATTTAGTTCCAAATGTCATTTAAGAATCACTTTCCCTTTTCTGGAATCTATGATGCCTCTCCATGACTTCTGTTCTTTTCTTGATACTGTTCTGCTAAAGACAGATTGTGGGGTGTGTGGGTGTGACTCATGGCCACACTTTTCCCCTAATTCCAAAGTTGGGTTTCTAAAAGGTCTCACTTGCAAAAATCCCTTGTACCAAGAAAGGGCAGAAAAAGCACACATGAAGCTGTTTCTATGTTTTCGCTTTACATTTAGATGTTGGATCATGCCCTAAGATAATTCAGTATATTTTTTCCTGGTCATGGTTTTAAGAAAAGTTGTAAAGTTTATCCTCAACTCCTATCTCATGCTTCATGTACTAACTTCTGCTTCTAGAATAGGCAGAAGGCGTCTTCCTGTTGGCCCCTGTGTTTGTGAGCATCAGAGGAGAATGTTAGGAATATGTGGGGAAAGCAGAGGAATTTATACACAATTCTTACTTGCTCAGATATTTCTCTTGCCATCAGTATGATCGATTTTTGAACATTAATTGGATGATATATCTTTCTGTACTTTTAAGTAACTATAAATGCCACCATATATATCTGAAGTATTCAGAATCTTCCTTGGGGATGAGTCACTTGTGTGTAGATCAGTGAACAGCTAGCCTGAGTCACTTATCTCTTTCCACCATGTGGGTTGACAAAAGGGCAGCCGCCCTTACCCCCTGAGCCACTTCACTGGCACAGAACAGACATTTTATAGTATATAATTGCTGGTTTAAAATGGGCCACTAACATAGCACCCTCGAATTTTTTTTAAGACAGATTCTTTTTTACTCATTCCTTGTTTTTATACTTTATAGTAGATACTTAGAACTAATAATTAAGGAAATAATGTGTAACGGAAAGAATAATTGGTAATTCTTATACTTAAGCATAATGAATAATTTCAGTGAATTATGGGAGAGTGTAATAATCAAGCTGTTTTTCCCAAGTTGAGCTACTTCCTGGTTAGCCTCTCATTCTTTAACTCCTTAGTACAGAGAGGTGACTGGGCACTGCAAGAAGCAGAATTCCAGGCTGCTGTTGGAACAGATCTCTTCCCTGTGTGGCAAGGTATAGAAGGCTTTGTTGATTCTAATACTTAACAGTTCAGAACATGTTAAAAAAAGTAAATACAGATGTTGCCCATGAGTTTGGCACCATAACACAGGTCTGCCAGTAGTTCATGTTAAGATACTGCGCAAATGTTTTGTATACAAGGTGGCACTTGATTTTATAAAGGATTTTCAGAAGTGAACCTTATAAGCAATGATTTTAAAAGTTATTTTAAATTTCAGAATGTATTGTGAATCTCTTCTGTGATATCTTATCCCAGATCTGGGAAGGCATTTGTATGACTGTTATCTTTTTCATGGTGGGATGGTACGGGGGTGGAGTGGGGGGAGAGTAAGAAGACTTACAGCATCATTGGGTGGTTATTTTATTTATTTATTTATTTTTTGCCTTTCATGTTTTAAATTTTGTCATATTTAAAATTTATAAAATATTGTTACAATAAAAATAGGTATTAAAAATTGTTTGATATAAAACAACAATCAATTGAACAGTCTTATATAGATGCTTGTCTATAGCAATAGTGAAAATAGATACATTTGTCTCAGTATAACTCCAAACATTTACTGTACATTTTAAAATAAGACATCACTACTAGTATTTTTTTAAATGAACAAAATAGATAAAGTGTTTTTGGTTCTTTGTTTTGTTTTTAGTAGAGCTTAAAATCGTAGCTCTTACTATGGTACAAGCCCAAAATAAGAACAATTTTTAGACATTGGATTTCATTGTAATAAGGCTGTACTTCAATGACCCTCACATCACCAAAGGATTTTACCTCCATTGTAGCCAAGCTGAGAGTTGACAGTTCTGCTGTGCCAAGGAATGAGTGGTAGGCACGATTTTTGGATACAGATTTCCTGCGATGGTCAAAGCTATTTGACTGGAGTAATTGTCTTCATTCTCAGCCCACAGAGAACAGGTTATATTCATTTAAGATAGGTGTATGTATTAAGATGGTCTATCCATGAAGTCATTCACCAACTGTTTCAATGAACAATGGTTCTGCTTGGAGGGTGGCACAGATATTAGGTGAGGGTAAGAATTTGGTTCATTAGCTGTGATAATTTGGAAAAGCATTCATCTCAGAGAAAGAGTAACTTATAAAGTCATCTTCTTCAAACTTGATA
Source organism: Montemys delectorum (assembly GCA_019843815.1). Classification (NCBI taxonomy): domain Eukaryota; kingdom Metazoa; phylum Chordata; class Mammalia; order Rodentia; family Muridae; genus Montemys; species Montemys delectorum. The sequence continues at coordinate 16,240 of JADRCD010213509.1, forward strand.
CAATAGTTACAAACATCAAGCAAAGCATTCAGTCTCACTCTTTGTTGTTCTCTTACAAGCCACCTCCCAAGTTAATTTTCTAAGTTTCTTTTGGCTGTATAAACTTTTGAAATATGTAAGCTGTTCTGGAAACCATAGTATAGTATGAAAACATCAAATGAACAATCCTACTAATAGAGAGGCTGAGATAGGAGAAGCCTGATTTCAAGACCATTATGTGGAACCTAGCAAGACACTGTCACGTACAAACAAGCAGAAAGTGCATATAGATTGTATAATATTGGACCTATTTCTCCAATTACCAAATTAGAGACCACTGGATGACAGCCAATAAATTTCTAATGCCTCATATTTTTGGATTTCAATCAATTAGGATATGTTGGTAATATTAATTTTTATATTAAGATATTAAGAAAAAGTAATTGTTACTTCCTGTTATTTTTGTTGTTAGAGGTGGAATTATGTTTGTGTGGATTTGTTGAAAGATTACTTTCTTGCTTCTTCTAGGGTGTAGTTTTGGTCCTTATGTTGATGTTTTCCGTCTATTATCCTTTGTAGGGCTGGATTTGTGGAAAGATATTGTGTAAATTTTGTTTTGTCATGGAATATCTTGTTTTCTCCATCTATGGTAATTGAAAGGTTTGCTGGGTATAGTAGCCTGGGCTGGCATTTGTGTTCTTGTAGGGTCTGTATGACATCTGCCCAGGATCTTCTAGCTTTCATTGTCTTTGGTGAAAAGTCAGGTGTAATTCTGATAGGCCTGCCTTTATATGTTACTTGACCTTTTCCCATTACTGCTTTTAAAATTCTTTGTTTAGTGCATTTGGTGTTTTGATTATTATGTGATGGGAGGAATTTCTTTTCTAGTCCAGTCTATTTGGAGTTCTGTAGGCTTCTTGTATGTTGATGGGCATCTCTTTCTTTAGGTTAGGGAAGTTTTCTTCTGGAGTTTTGTTGAAGATATTTACTGGCCCTTCAAATTGGGAGTCTTCACTCTCTTCTATACCTATTATCCTTAGGTTTGGTCTTCTCATTGTGTCCTGGATTTCCTGGATGTTTAGGGTTAGGGTCTTTTGCTTTTTGCATTTTCTTTGTTGTGTCAAAGTTTCCCTGGTGTCTTCTGTCCCTGAGATTCTCTCTTCTATTTCTTGTATTCTGTTGGTGATGCTTGCATCTATGACTCCTGATCTCTTTCCTAGGTTTTTAACTCCAGGGTTGTCTCCCTTTGTGATTTCTTTATTGTTTCTATTTCCAATTTTAGATCCTGGATGGTTTTGTTCATTCCCTTTGCTTGTTTGATTGTATTTTTCTATAGAGTTCTTTAAGGGATTTTTGTGTTTCCTCTTTAAGGGCTTCTAGGCTGTTTACCTGTGCTGTCCTGTATTTCTTTGAGGGAGTTATTTATGTCTTCCTTAAAGTCCTGTATCATCATCGTGAGAGGTGATTTTAGATCTGAATCTTGCTTTTCTGGTGTGATGATGTGTCCAGGATTTGCTATGGTGGAGAATTGGATTCTGATGATGCCAAGTAACCTTGGTTTATGTTGCTTATGTTCTTATGCTTGCCTCCAGCAATCTGGCTATTTCTAGTGCTACCGGCCCTGGCTAAATCTGACTGGGACTTGTCCTACCTGTGATCCTGGTTGTGTCAGAACTCTTCGGAGTCAAGCTGTGTCTGTGATCCTGTGTTTCTGGAATCCTGTGATCCTGGGCCCGTTAGAGTGCCTGGAAGTGGAGCTTCCTCTGGGTGTTGTGGGGCTGGCTGCATAATTTGTACCCAAGGTTTGCTAAGGCCCAAACAGAGGGGAAGCAACCTGTGCTACTGAGCTGGTGGAGTTCCTGTGTGCCTGGGTCCTGCTGGTCCCAGTTATTCCCAGTGTTGGGGCAGATGTTATGGATAGTTATTCTTTATATTACAATTTTCTTCTGTATCCCAATGCTACAGAAGAGATTGTAGCTATTTTAATAGTTACATGTGTATATCATAATGATACTTTTGGTGTCTTTTAACATGAATCTTGTATCTAAAGTCTTATATTATTTTTAAGAGGAAAACACACAAGTCTATTTCTTTCTGGAAATTTTGTCAGCCATTGCATTTCTATAGGAGTGATTTTAATGCACAGGCCCCTTACTGGCTATATTTATGTAATATCTTCTTACCCCTGTAGTACCAGGCTACTAACAAGTGCTTCTGGGAGGAGATAGGGATCACTCTAATTTCACCAGTTTCCCCAGGGTTGGATAGTAGGCCGTGATTGTTATTTCCTTAGAAAACTGACACTCTAAAGGGAATGTGATTTTAAGATCCCTTATATGCTTATATAATCCCTTAAAATTTTGGATTCCAGTCCCATTTTCCTATATACTTAAGAGCATTTTGAATAGTGTTGCAAAGTATTTTGGATGAACTGGCCGTTGATGATGTCAAGTTAAAGTCGCACATATGCCCGTGATTTGTTTAATGAAGATATGAAATGACACTTAGTCTATCTAGTTATTGAAGGTAATGCTTATCTCAGAAATTAACAACGTTATTTAGCACCTTATGTGCAGCTATTTTGTTTTAAATTTTTTTCTGGAAAGCGTCAGTGTATAATGCACAGGTCAGTGTGTATAAGTGAAGCCTTACAAATTCCTTTCTACAATGTAACAGAGGGAGGTGCATACAGCAGATGCTGCCCTAGTCAGGCTTATTCTTGCTGGGATCACACACCAGGATCATTGTACACTTTCATAATGTGTGTCATTATACTTTGTTGGTTTTGGACCTTTGTTTGTTTAGTTGTTGTTTCTCAAAAAAAAAATTTCTACGGTGTGTCAGATTCTTATTCAGATATTGAAGGCAGCAGGAAGACAAGACCCCTCTTCTTGCTGAAGTATTGATCTACACGATCATTAGGAGATGTCTGGGTTTTGCAATATCTTTCATCTATCTTTGTCTTTGATTAACTCCAAAGTGTGCATGAACAGTTCTTACAGTAAAGCCTTTCTTCATTGACTTCATGAGGATATTAGAGAGTCTTATAGCACTATTACGTGGTTAGAAAATGCTGTTTTTAAGAGGAATTTGCAGTTTTAAGTCTGATTTAATTAATGATTGTTTGTTAGAGATGAGCAGGTGCGGTGACTGGATGGAGGTTGAAAGTGAGGGTGGAAATGTGCTGTTAGCCTTTGAGTTGTGTACTCAAAAGGCAACCGTGGCATCATCCTCCAGTCTCAAGTCATTGAAGGGTTAGTGCGTGGTGAGAACAGGTGATCATCATCCTGTAGTCTCAACTCATCGGAGGGTTAGTGCGTGGTGAGAACAGGTGATCATCATCCTCCAGTCTCAACTCATCGGAGGGTTAGTGCGTGGTGAGAACAGGTGATCAGGATGCGAGTCTGCTATGATCTAGAGTCAGCAACTGACACATATTTTATCGGACATTAAAACTTGGGAGATTTAGGAGTATTTGTGTTCATCTTTGTTTTAAATATTTGTAGCAAATATTTAATTACAACTAGGCGGTTTAAAAAGTGGGACCATGGTAGTGGGTCATGAATCAGTATATAAGTTATATGTAGAACTTCATTCAGCACTGACAGACAGCTCTTAGTGGGAACGTAGCTGTAATGTTCCCCTCACAGTGGTGCCGGCCTTTTCTTCACCTTGCAGCTGTGGCAACCTCTTCCATGGGCTGCACTTTGGACAATGATGTCTTTTTTGTATGAAAAGACTGAGTTTTAATATTTAGAGAATTATACGTGTCTTTTATATTGATTGATTATTTTCTATTGCTAAATGCTTTACTTCCAATTGCTAGTATTTGGCCGTTTAAAATACACTTAACTTTTTAAAAGTTTTCCCTATAATAATGAAGACAAACACTTCTACTTTCCCTAATTTTATACCTGTAATTAAGAATGTATAAGTAAAAATAATAAATAGCAACAGAGCTAACATTGTAAAATCCTAACTCAGTGTCACATACTCACGGTACTAATCCATTTACGTAGGGCAATTAAAACAGATTTTCATTAGGTTTAAGATATTTGATTAATGCTTTGCCTGAATTTCTCCAGAGTTTTTATAAAATTAATGTTCTTTATTGGAATGTGCTGATTGATGTAACTGAATTTCTAAAATAGACGATATAACTCGTAAAGCTGTAATTTGTTTTATTTAGTCCTTAATCAAAATGAGAATTTAGATAAATACATCATAGTGATTCTTTTGAGCAAATATCTAGGAAACATCTGTATGCTTAGCCTTGAGAATACAAATAGGAAGTTGAATTTGCTCATAAATCAGAAGCTGCTGTGTGTTTTTTTGGGGGTGGTTCTAATTTGTTATCTTTTGCTTTTTACATACTAGCACTAAATCTGTTATTTCTAGGAACGAAAGTTTCTTTTTTTGCCCTCAGATATGATTATGAAGCCACAAAAATAATCAATATAGCTAAAGTGTTTGAAGTTATGGTACCACACATTTTTGGGTTCTAGGTCCCTCAGCTCCTCAATGTTTTTCAGATATGCAAAGGTAACATGCCAACAACCTCTTACACAACACACAAGTACAGAAAATATGTCTAACAAAATGTCCTACTTTTTTTTTCTGTTGCCATGGTAGATTCCCTGACAGACACACCTTAAAGGAGGAAGGGTTTATTCTGGCTTATAGCTCAAGGCTACGCTACAGTCCATCATGGTGGGAGGGCGTGGCATCAGGAACTTAGAGCACCAGGCCATATTGCTTCTAGAGTAAGGAAGCAGAAAATCATGATTGCTCATGCTCAGACTGCCCCCCACCTTCAGTGTACAGTCCTGGACCCAAGCCTAGGCAATGGTGGCACCCACTTTTAGGGAAGGTCTTTCCACTTCATTTAGCCTAATGAAGAGAATCCCTCCCAGGCTAGTCTGTAAACTAGCCAAACCTAAATAGCGTCTTACTGTTGTGCCGGGAGGTCTGGCTCTCGCATATCTAGATCTTGTCAACACTGACCGTCAGACAAAGTTTTCAGAAATAATTACCCTACTAGAAAAGAGGAGACTATAGTTTTGGATCCATCTTTTTGCTTTGCTTGTTTCTCTTCTCATTGGTTTTTGTAGGGGAAGAGTGTAGGAGCCTTTTTCTTTTGTTTTTGTAGACAAGTGCTTGAGAGCACTACTCAGTATCTGCTAAATGTGTGAAATATGAATTTCACATGACAGTTGTCAACAGTGGATTTCAGTCTGCAGGCAATCAAAGTGTGCTCCGTTCTTCTTCAGGTTGGTGCTCTCTTTGTGTTGCCGTGTACTGTTAGTAATGTACTCATCCCACCTCCCAACCAACTGGCCTCAAGAAAGTGGAAGGAATACATAGCTAAGAAGCCCAAGACAATCAGTGGTAAGTACGTCTTTCAGATGTTTTGTTGGTATATAATAGATAACGCATGAAGTGGAAGTAGCCTTTATTGGAGTTTATTGCCTAATACCTCCAACCATGTCCATTAAAAAGGACAGTAGTCGAAAGGCAGGACTTGGATTAATTAGGTAACTACTTAGACTGATATTGGGTCCTAAGACACATCTCAAGAACAAAATAGGTGAAAATGAAATGGTTCACTTATTACATGTGCCTGTGTCTATAATTTATTATTTAACAGGTTCAGTGTGCCCCCAGCATCATAGGTATGTTAGCAATATGACTTTTAAAATAACGTACATGGGTTTGTCTTCATGTGACAGTTAAGGACATTGGTGCTTAGGGCACTTAGCAGATAATTGGCAGAAACTTGGTTGAGTTCTGGCACTGCCAGTTTCTAGTGCTGGGACATTAATAAAAGTAACCTCTACTTGCACCTCTAATAATCTAGGATGGATGTTCAGTGTATGGGGCGCAGAGGTCCTTGTGTTGTGCTCACAGCTAAGCACTAGAGAAATCAGGAATGTTAAATGCACAGGGTGGGTTGTTCAGTTTTATTTTGTTTTTAAAGGCTTCTTTGTTAACTTTAAGAAATCTATTTTTTTAAAGATTTATTTGTTTATTTTATATATGTGAATACATTGTCACTGTCTTCAGACTCACCATAAGATTGCAGTGGATCCCATTACAGATGGTTGTGAGCCATCCTGTAGTTTCTGGGAATTGAACTCAGGCCATCTGGGAGAGCAGTCTTAACTGCTGAGCCACCTCTCTCTCCAGCCCTCATGGGTGGTCCCTTTGAAAGGAGAGGTGTATAACATGTTTTCTGCCCAGAAGGCTGGGGGCAGTGGTGGTTAATGTCCTGGTGACCTTTGCACTGTCTGTATGACTGAGACCATACCACATAGATCCTCCCCCAGACCCTTAAGATGTCATATGTCCTCAGTCTATAGAACCTCCTTTGTGGAAGAGGTTACATGTACTTCACAAAGAGTTTTATGTAGCCATGTCTTAAGCTGTATTGTGCACACGGAATTGAGTTGATTATCCCCAAGAACTCTTTTTGCCAAATTGTGCTATCCCTAAATGTATCTAGGCAGACTGCTCAGAGTCAGCCTCTAGATGTACAAACCACACCTAGCTACTGAGCCAGGTCGAAAGGATTCATTACCCGCCTCATGCAGATCGACACTCTGCTGTCTGTGGTGGTTACAGAGATCCCCACACTTCTAGATATCAGCCATTGTGCAATGCTAGAACACTCGTTAAGTGCAGGCTTAAGTCTTGGCTGCTCACGGGGAATGAATGCAGCTGGTGTTTTTTAAGTGATTCAGCAAAATTAGAAGTAGAGTTACAGAGCAGCAGTGTAGTAGGTTTCCTTCACATTGCATGAAGTCATGGGAAACTATGCATATCATCGTGTTGATGACTATCTATCTATCTCTATATACCTATATATCTCTCTCTATCTATCTATCTATCTATCTATCTATCTATCTATCTATCTATCTATCTTCATCTCTTGAATAAACTCAGTATATCCTGGATAGCTAAGCATTGCTTGTTTTTCTTGTTCCTTTGTACAATTTAAAGTAGCTGCTAAGCTGCCAGTTGCAAGTCTAAGAGAGTTTATTGACTGAGAATTTATATAGTTTTTCCGCCCATGATTTTTATTGTACCTAAGAAAATACCTTGTAGTTTGAATTCATGTTTGAGACTCAAGGATGGATAGTGGAAGCCTCTGAATTATAATATGACACAGACCCCATGGTTTGGAGATTGTTGATTACTGATTAGACCAGGTCATTAGCACTGATTAAACTTGTTCCTTGCAGGAGTTCTTTTTTAAATCTAAGAAGCAGAACAAAATCACACGGGATAGTTGATTATGGTCTTTCCCACCTATGAACCTTCCTGAAAGGGACATTTTGTTACTTACTCTGTTGACAAAATTGAGAAGCCAAGTGTATAGGAAACAGAGAGGGTAACTATTGATTAGTTTCAATAGCTCCCAGATCCAGAAAACTTCTTATCTGTGCACATATATCACTAACAGTTTCTCTCATTAGCTCAGGCTAGCTCTCAGGTCATCCTCAAACCACAACTGTGTTTCTTGGTTCTTCATCTTTGTTCTTGAAGTCTCTGAGTTAAGGCTTATCCTGAACCAGTTTCCTGATTGTATTTCTTTTTTTTGTTTTTTTTTTTGGTTTTTTTTGAGACAGGGTTTCTCTGTATAACCTTCACTGTCCTGGAACTCACTCTGTAGTCCAGGTTGGCCTTGAACTCAGAAATCTGCCTGCCTCTGCCTCCCAAGTGCTGGGATTAAAGGCATGTGCCACCACTGCTCAGCTTCCTAATTGTATTTCTTTGTGACTTTGTCCATCATTTTCATTCATTCAGCTAGCCAGTTAAGCATTCTTTGGTTCATTTATCTGAACATGAACGGATACTGTTGTCCACTAGATGTGGTACAGTGATTTGAGGATTACTGCTGGAAGTCCACTTTATGTCCCACTCATTGTTTTCATGCTATTGCATAGAAAATTAACGTTGAGAAGTGTAGCTTTGTATTTACAGTTGACTAGAAACAACCCGGAAATGAAAAAAGCATGGTGTGCATTAAGTAGATATCTGCAAAAAGAACACCTTAACATGTGAGTTCACTATTTATACATATATGCATATGCATTGTTCATGGTTTTGCCAGACATTTTAAGTGAGCACCGATTATTTACTAGGACTGTTTATCACACTTGACCCACATTAAACAAAATCTTGAAGCTTACATTGTAGTAGAGATAAAACCCTTAGTTCTTAACCCCAGATTGTCACACTGCTCAGGCTCATAGTTTTCAGGCCTTACTCCTAAACTGTTTTCTCATTCAGGATCAGATTTGCTCTCACACCTCCTGTTCCGCAGACTCTTCTGGTATACCCATCTTCACTTGCTACTTACTGCTGTTTAATATTGCAAATTTGTCTCTGGCTGATACTCACAGGTACTTTTAGAAATATGTGTTAGATTATAAGTGAGGTATGTCTTTCCAGATAGTTATTACTATCTCAGCAAGTACAACTAAATGAAACTGGACTCATTCATGAACCATGAGCCAATGTGTGTCTCAGTTGTTCTCAGTTTGCCAGGTTTCTTTCCTTCTTCATGTATGTATGTTTTTATTAGAGCCACAGCTACAGTTGCTTTCATAGATGAAAAGTTCTTAAGTAGCAGCAGGTCCCTGTGGTGGGAACTAGAATGGGCTCAGTTTGAAGTATGCTTTAAAGCCTAGAAGCAAACAATGCTTTTAAAAGATAGTAAGCAAAGCACTCAAAAATCATGCTATGGAGAAAACTGGAAAAGCATTGTCCACGCTAATGAGAGTACCAATTCTGTGTATCTGGAAAGAGATTTCTTTATATACAGTTTTCATGAAAGGCCAGATGTATCATGAAAAGTGCCCAGATTTTCATAAAAGAGTGTTGTAAAACATTTATTAAAAATTGAGTGGTCATCGTCTTAAGTCATAGAGATGAGATAAAACTCGTTATCTGTCAGTGTTGGAGACCTACTGTGTGCTGGGCATGTTGCATTTATTATCTTTGATTTTTAGAGCAATATTGAAAAGTGATTTTTAAAGAACCTTTTTGTTGCAAATGACAAAATTTAGATATCTAGAAATCATGAAACTTGTCTATTATCACAGGGTGGAGCCCCTGATCTGAACGACCTAAAGGACATCCACAGTCTCCTTTGTTACACTCTGGAGATTCTGCTGAAAAGGGGTTTTTATGCCTTAGTCTTTCACATTTCTTACTTGACATTTATGGAAGTCACCCGTTCTTAGGTAGTAAACAGTAGTGTCTGATTATGTATATGTGGCAAGCTCCAGACTCAACAAAAGATCCTGTCTCAATGTATAAGGTGGAGATCAATCAAGGAAGATAGCTGATGTCAACCTTGGGTTTCTACACAGCTTTGCGCACATGTCACACACACACTAAATAAAAAAAAGTAAATAATAAAAGTAAGTAAGAGCTTAGAGTACCTGAGTTCATAGACATTTATTTATGTAAATAAATTTATTTATCTAAAAATGGACCACATATCCAAATTTAAGAACTAAAATTGTACAATTTGTTTGAGTTAACAGATACCAAAAAAAAAAACCACATTGCCTAAAATGGAAAAATAAATCTGTAAGTTAGAATCTACCAAAATTTAAAATCTATACTTTTTGAGAAAACATTTAAGACAATTTAAAAATAAGCAATGCATGAGGAGAAAATAGCTCTAATCATGTTTTGAGCCTGGACAGGATATTTAGAACTCAGTAAGACTTCCCGTTAACAAGTGGTTAAGTCTTGAATGTCATCACTGAAGATTCTTGAATGACTAAGAACCCTCATTGAAGCCTGCTCAGCATCACTAGTTTTGAGAAATGCAAAGACAACCAGAGTGTGATTTTATAGGACACTCACTGGAATAATTGTAATTGAAACCATGACTATCACATGTTAAGGTTATAGTAAATATTGCATATTTTTTTGTGGAGAGGGAGATGCTTAATAGAACAGCTGTTTATTTTATTTTTTTATTAGATATTTTCTTTATTTACATGTAAATTTTCCCTTTCCCAGGTTCCCCTCCAAAAAACAAACAAACAAACAAACAAAAACAACAAGAACAAACTCCTTTTGCCTCCCCCCCTTCCCATGCCTGCCACCCCACCCTCTCCCACTTATTGGCCCTGGCATTCCCCTACACTGGGGCACAAAACCTTCACAAGGCCGAGGTCCTTTCCTCCTATTGATGATCGAATTAACAGCTGTTTATTATAGAAAACATTTTGAGACTAAACTTAGACTTAATCATACAACCCAAGAATTCTGGTCCTAGCTATTTACCAAGGAGAAAATATTCGAGCAAATGTTCAAAAAGATATATAGGCATACAGAAAGGCAAGTCTCAAACCTAGTCAGAGAACATCTGCTTTCAATAATTAGTCCTTAATGCAGACCTCATGGCTGCTCCAGAGAGTGACAGATAAGGGCTCATCCTGAGTGAGTCAGTCAGTCACTACCTTCTCCGTGGCTCAGGGACAAATCATGGAAGAAGAGACAGAAAGCATGTTAGAGCTGGAAGACAGATAGCAGAGGAACCTCATAGACACCACATAACCTGTGTGGTCTCACATGCACAGCAGTTACAACTATTGTGCTTGGCTTGCACAGACAAGCCTGACTGTACACTCATGGATGGGGGAACAGGGCCACTGAACTCTACCCCTTCCTGATGAACTTTGACCGCTGATGGACTCTGGGAGATGGGAGCCATCACCTTCAGTTGTGTGAACTCACCAGGTTCCAGTGAATTATTGTAACCCCGAGGCCATGCAGATGGCTCTGGCCAAACTCAGAGGGACATAAACCAAGAAGACATTAATGTTGTGAAGAGATTATGAGGGAAGGATGGTGGATGGGACTGAGGCGGATGAGACACAGAGCTGGGATTACAGGCATGTGTTATGTCACCATACTCAGGCATTTGATTGTTTGTAAGGCTATCTGAAGTCCCCTTAGAAGTAAATGTAGAGCTTTGCTCCCTTCAGTTCAGTGATTCTGTGCACCAGCTAAGTGTTAGCAAAGTGGAGCTGGGCTGCATGCAAGAACAGTCCAGTGCCAGTGGACGGGCCATCGCTCTTGTAGAAGCACCTTGGTGATTGACTTGTGTTTCCCCCATGTAGCTTCTTCAGCCCAACTGGAGAGTCTTAGTTACTATAGAGAATCACTCAGGTGTTCAAGGGCAGAGTAAGAATGGAGAAGTTGGGTTTTGAAACTTTCACTTACCTGGAGAAAGATAACACCTGAGTGGTAGATCTTAAACTTGAGTCTCACTGGTAATGACGATAACCACTTTGGAAGGTCTGCAATGTCCTTTGGCTATTTTGCAGAGGCTAACATGCTTCTTGTGCTGTTCAGCAGTAAGGAAGTCATTGTTCATAGTTGGAGGCCCTGGGATGGCCTCTGAATAGATTTTCTATTCATTGTTGCTTTCGAATTTTTTATTTTAGGTGTTGTAATGGAAAGAAGATGGATTTAGCTTATGAATCTGATGTTACTTATTTGAAAAGTCCGTGGGAGAATTTGTAAATCCTTGTTTTGTAATCTCCACAGTAGAAGGCTTCTTAAAGTTGTAAATACAGTTATCAGTTAAAATTCTCTCTAGAACTGAGCTGCAGATATTTTATTGCATAGTCGTATTAACAGCTAAATTGTAAGCTAACTTTTTCAAAGCTTAGTCGGGGAATAAAATGAGGGATCAATGTTGGCTGTTTATGTTTGGAAGATGTTTTAGGAATGTAAAGTTAGTAGATTGGTGTGTGTGTGTGTATGTGTGTGTGTGTGTGTGTGTGTGTGTGTGTGTGTGTGTATATGTGTATGTGTGTGTTTGCACACTCATGCATGCACACAGGTGATCCTGTGCACACATATGTGGCCCCTGCTTGTTTCTATGAATTATTTCAAAGTTGAGTTTATAATTAAATAATGGTATCATTGTTACAAAGATTATAGTTTCCTAGAATGCCTACGTTCAATTCTAGGCTGTATGTTGATATTTATTTTTGGCATAATTATTAAATATTATTTTTATTATTTTTCATTTCTTAAGGATTATATATAAAATAATTATCAGTATGTCAGGATACTCCTCCCTTTGGTTGTCTGAGATGTTTTTATATCCCTTTATATTTATATGGAATATTATTTCTTTTACATCATTTTAATTTTATGTTTGTATTGTTGATCTGTGTTAGAAGGTTTTTAAATCCACTAAGAAACTTACTGATATAAGTTTTTCATTATAATAGAACTTTGCCTGAGAGTGGAGCACAATGGTACAGCTCTTCCCTGCATGTACTAGGCTTGGGTTTGAACTCTAGCACTATAAAAATAGTAAGGTTTTTGCTAATGAATTTCTAAAATCATAGTATATACCTTCACTGTGGTTTGTCTTAATTTGTAAAATTTGAAGCAACTAATTGACAATTGGTAGTTTCTCTCTTTCCCATTTTATCTGTATCATGTAGCTAGGCTGCTTTTCTGCCTTGGTGAAGGAGCATGTAAGCCAGACATCGCCCAATTGATTGACTGTGTCATATACAGCATTCAGAAATAGAGATTGCCTTTTATAATCTATTGATCAGAACTGAATAACTGCTACTTGTAAGTCTGGTATTTCCTGTGGAGTTTACGTGAAAGTTATTAAATAAGTCTTCAATTACTACTTGCCAAAATTCTGAGACATCATGTTTTAAGTGACTGCAGTTGTCGTGGGTGGGAGTTCTGTAAAGTAAATGTTTTTCTTTGGAGAAAAGCTAGGTTGTTGACAATGCAGAATTTAGTGTTTACAGGGCTTGCCAAGTTGCAAGCTAAGACAAACACAAAAACTAGTGGGGAGACAAGT
>JADRCD010213510.1:0-12701 GCA_019843815.1 Montemys delectorum
AAAAAAAAAAAAAAACTCAAAGGGAAGATACTCATAAATAAGAACATTATAGCTAGGACCACAGCGATCATAAGTAACCCATATCTGGAAGTCCTTAATATAAACCTTTAATACAGAGCTGTGGCTTTTCTCTTTTCTAAATAACATTCCAGCCTGTTAAGAGAAGAAAAATTAATGTTCAGAAAAAAAGTAGCTACTCCATATGTGCAGTAACTACTTTTCTATAATGTCTTATGGCATCTGGGGTTCAGCATCATTGAACAAGATTAAATGAATGTTACAGAGCTATAAAAGCGCATGTAAAATACCGCAAAACTGTTCGGAGGACTATCAAAGTAGCCTGGGAATGAGTTTCCACTAAAATTAATTGTCACTTTCTAAACGTAGCTTAGCCAAGCTGTTACTAAACTGGAGGGAGTCTTTAATACAGCCAAGTGTTAAAAGGAATCCAACAGGCGCTCCCCAGAGCATGCGGGTGGGAGACAAAGGCCATCACCAAGTCAGTACCTTTTGTCCATCATTGCTACTGAAGTTTATAGTCTCATTGTATCTGTGTGTGTCAGATGTGCTTATTAGAATATCCAATACACTGACCTTTGGATATTCTATGCTCTGTGTCCTTCTGAAATCATGGGTTTACAGAAATGTGTGTTACATGTTATTGTTTCGGTTGCTGCCTGGAAAAAAAAGTGGGGGGATTCATTTGATGAAACACAACATTTCCAGTCTTACCTTTGAACATTAAAGTTGGATTTTTTTTTCTTTGAACATCTGTTTGGGAAGAAGTGTTTATTTGGGATTTGTTAAACTGGCAACTCTGTGTTACAGAAATGATTGTGAAGTCAATGCTTCTGAGTTTCTGATGGGAAATTAGTGTCTCTATTGTTACATGCAAAAAATGCAGTCTATTTATTACATTTATTAAAACTGTAAGAGGATAAAATAGTGTAATTTTACCACTTCATCTATTAAAGGGGGACTATTGAAGACTTTGGATATGTTTTTAACACATGTATAAGCTTGCTAGCCCTAAGCGATGTTGTTTGGGGAGTGTATATTGAATTTCCTTCAGATTTCTCAAACTCTAATCAGGTAACCAGGCTTTGAACCACTGTCTGTGTTCTTAAGCACTATTGAGGCCGGCTCCTTGGTATTCACTTACACTAAGTCACCATGACCTCACACGGATCCTCCCGGGAGCATTTTTTTCCCCTTTGAATTAGCACACAAGAAAATTTCAAATGTAAACTCCTTGCATACACTTCAGCTGGAGGCATCTAGCAACATTTGTCTCACGTTTAAAATCTTATCAGTGGCTTGAAAGTGATTCATTCTTTCAAGCTGTCTTACCTGTGTAAGCCAAACCAGGTTTGCTTGCCTCATGTTTCTGGTGTGCTTACAGTCCTCCCCCACCTTCCGCCACCCCATATTATACCATCTGTGCCCTGTGCAGTCTGGGACCCTTCACATCTGGCTACAAGCTGGTGTAATGCCCTTCCTTTTGATCTGGTCTCATCTAGTGATTTGCTCAGTATTTTTAAGGTCAGACTGAAAACTTTTTCTGTTCTAGTTATTTTTGATTTTATATCTCTGTGTGTTTGATGTTCAGATACATGTGAAAGTTGCTTCTATAAGCCAGTAATTTTTATTCCAGCCTTTTGCAGCGGTAAGGTAAGTTGAGCCTGTATTCTTCTCACTCAAAAATGTAGTGATTTATATGTTTGGTACAATGTTTATTCATACCAGAGTCTTTGCTCTTCTTGCATCTGGGACTCTATTGCTATGACTTTATTACATTCTTTCTTTTTTCAAGAAAAAAAATTTAGAGAGTGTTTAAGAATTACTATTTCTCAAGACTCGACTTTGAGATCTTTGCTCATCTGTTGCCACTAATTCTTGTTCAAGATTTGGGTTCTCATGATTTAAAAAAAATACCTTTTATCTTCTGGGTTTAAAATCTCATGCAGTTTTATTATCTTTATCTTAATTGCATTTCAAATATATATATATATACATATATACATATATATACATATATATATAAATACATATATATAAATACATATATGTGTGTGTGTGTGTGTGTGGTGATTGTCATAATCCTGTTTATTTCAGCACAAGGCACAGCACAACTCTCTACCAAATGGCTCTGATATACATGGAACTGCTTCTCGATGCCCGGAGTGTAGTGGGCTCTATGTGACTCCTTGTTTCTGATTTATGGAATGAATGCAGTTGCCATAGGACTAATTTTGGCCTCGTGGAAAACATTTTGCATATTCAAATTCTTTTTTTTTAACCTTTTATTTAGAATAGCTTAAGTACATTAAGTCCATTGCTTTTCTTTCTCTTCGGGTGCTACAGTTTGTCTAAAGTTTCCCCACCTCACTGAGCAAAATGAATTGATTCTTCCTTTCTGGTTACATAACACATCTCTTCAGAACAAACAGAAACACCCGAAAACTCGTGGGTCTTCCATTCATCTCTCCAGTTTACTGTCTCACTGTACAAGCACACAATTCAAGCTTATGTACATGATACCCAATTAATTTTAACACAGTAAATTTAATGAAATCTGTGAGGGGCAGGGCATAACACAGAGGATGTAAAATCTCCTAGTGCCTCCTCATACTGGAATCTGCTTACCGTGGCTGAGCATGCTCTGGTGCTTTATCATCTAGTAGGCACTTTTTGGAACTTGCTGTTCATTGTTTGGTTAGCAGAGGTTCTGCTTTCCTACCTCACACACAGCGCTCAGGAGGCCAAGACCGTGTGCACATGCCTTTTCTTCCTCAGCAACTCTTTCCGTGTGATGATTACTCTTAAGAAAAGAAGACAAAACAAAAGAAACTTTTAAGGGCCTTCACTAAGTGAAGGTACTAAAAGAAAATTTCTGAACTCCTACAAGCTGATAGGTCTTTTGTTAGAGGAAGAAAAGAAAACAGTAGCTTTTACAAGGCTCAGCAAGTTCAAATATATATCATTGAAATATATTTCTATTTCCCATCATCTGCCTGGGCCACGGTGCTGACTAGCTTATTCCTTGCCAGAGAAAATAAGTTTAAATCATAAGCATATTTAACTAGAAAGCATAAATCATAAGCCTTTCTAACCGTAAGCATGTTGAACTTTGCACAGTTTGTACAGATGGCGTGGCGGACTCTGTACCCCTCCCCATGGTGAGGATGTGGACAGGCTCCTACTCCCCAATTTCCTGTGCAGCTCAGGGAACTGAAACCATTTGTTTTACTGCGCCTACAGGATTCTGTAAAGTTTAGACCCAGAGCAAGGTTTAACGTGATCCTCCTTTCCACTGAAGAATGATGGGGGTGAAGGTGGACTCCCTTTGGAAGCTGTATCCCCAAAGTACCCCACTCACAAAGGACAAGTGCTATTTTTTTTTAAATGTGTCTTCTTTTAAGAAAAAAAGAAAAGAAAAAAGAAAAAAACAGCATCACAGGGTAAAAAATGCTAGCAGAGATGTATGGGCTTCAAAGAGCAACTTCTAGGAGGTTGACTCTATGGCAGCTCTTTCTGACAATGCACATAAAATTCTGCTTGTGTCTTGTAAGCCCTGGCTGACCCAAGGAGTCAATGTCTGGGTGAAGTTCAGCATGTTTTGGCTATAGCTATGGCAGTGTTCATATGCTCATCAACATGGAGAGTGGCAGTAATAATATTAACCCATGTGGACTGGCATGCCATTGAAGCACATAGATGATGTCCCCTTACTATTACTCCCATTTTTTGTATGTGGAAGTGAAAGTTAAGACAGGTAAGAAACTTGTCCAAGGTCAGACAGTGAGTCCATTACAGAGCTCAGCTATATCTTCATTACTTGCCCAAGTTACTGTGGCTCTAGCCTGTTCTAAGCCAGGGCCTTGATAAACATTAAAGATTCCAAAAGGCAAGGAGTTTGAGATTCCTTATGGTCTCATTCCTCCTCCTCCTCTCCTTCTTTTCCTCTTCCTCCTCCTCCTCATCTTCCTCCTCCTCCTCCTCCTCCTCTTCCTCTTCCTTCTTTCTCCTCCTCCTTCTTCCTTTTCCTCCTCCTTCCTTCTCCTCCTCCTCCTTCTCCTCTTTCTCCTCTTCTTCCTCCTACTCCTTCTGAATCTATAACTTTAAAAAAAAAATAGAAGAGTTGCTGGCCTCATCCAAAATATTCACATTACAGATGAGGCAATGGCCCAGAGACATAGAGTGACTTGTCTGCTTAAAGTCACACAAGCATTTTGTGGAAGGGTCACAACTGGATTGCCAAACCTCCTGCCTGAAAGCCAGAGTCCCAGCTTTCACTTTGATGCCTCATCCCCCACCCCTAAAAGTATCCATTTTCTCACCTGCTTTTGCAGCAGATCCTGTGAGCAGATCACAGATCTTGAAAATAGTTTCCATCCCCGGCCCCCTCTCTGCACTTGCTTATTTTCTCAAGGTTTTAACGGGGAATTAAAAACACTTCCATTCGAAGCTTGCTTTTCTGTCTCACTTATTGAGTGCCCAATCTGTAGACGCACATGCCTAACACTCTTCCCAGAAGAATGTACAAGAATCACACGTTTGACTGCTGTGGATGGCAGGTGAAAAAGAATTACTGCGGTAGTGTGGAGGCCCTTAAACATTCACGGCCAGCACTGGATTATCCCAGCACAGATGGATCAGGCACAACTCCCTCTTCCATTGCTTACTGGTGACCTTTAGCTGTTTGTGTTTATGAGTGCTTCTATCAGAGACTAGAAAGAAGAACAGAGACACTATGGCTTGATTTCTTGACCAGAGTACAGGGTCCTGATGAAAGTTTTAGCAGTTTGTCCAGTTAAGGCAGCAGAATGATTGATTGTAGGAGACTCTCTGAATGGAACCCACCTGGGATGCACAACTTGGCCTTGGTTGGGAACAGTCAGAAAGCAAACTGGTTGTAATGCAGGGAACTTAATTATTGGGTTGAAATCCTATTAGCTGGTGCCTAGAGCGAGTTACTCAACAGCCCTGAGTCACCGGCTCCTCATCCTTAGGAGGGAGAAGTCAGCTGCTTAGAAGCAAATAGCTTAGTGGGGATGCAGCTGGGACTCTGTCTGCTCTTGGTAGGAATTAGCAGAAGGCGTTTCTCTGGGTTTGTCCCCAGAGGCTGATACAAGGACACTTGCTCACTTGACTCGAGGTGCTGACCTTGCTCACCTGGTTAGGATACTAGAGAGTCTTTGCTGGCAGTTTTCTAGCCAAACCTGTGTTCTGCTTCTGTACTGATCTGTGTACCTATTCATGTCATTTGGGGAAAAACAAATTCTCTCCTTTGGTGGATTCTGTGAACTCGCTTTCCAAGTTGATTTGCCATGAGCGAGTTTAAAATATAAGTGAACTTTACAATTAATTGTTCTTCAATAATATTATTGGCATTTCTTGGGAATATGCAGAGGAAGGTTGGTGTATAAATGTCTTCTAAGCTGAATAAATTCTTGGAGAAGTGTAAGTCCCTTGTTATCCACTGTGAATTATAGGCACCCAAACATATAACTGTGAGGTAACTGCTGGACAATCGTGAGGTTGGATTCTTTGGTGGTTCTTTGGATTATGTGAATGTCATTGTATATGTGTGTGGGGGGATGCATGCATGTGCATGTCGAGGCTAGAGGACAACCTTGGGTGATTCTCAGAAGCCTTGTCTTTTGAGATAGGTTCCTTCCCTGGTACACAAGGCTAGCCAATGAGCCCCCAGGAGCCTGCCAGTTGTTGCCTTCCCAACACTTACTATTAATATACATTGTTTTTTTACTGTGTGTCAGGGACATTGAACTGAGGTCTGAGAGCATGCACGGCAAGCATTTTACCGACTGAGCGATCTACCCCCAGGCTCCCACATGGATTTATCTTAGTCCCTGACAGCATAAAGGAAATCTGATTGGGCATTTCTATAGCCCATTTCTGTATGCTATGTTGACTCATTCCCTCATCAAGTGATTGCTGACCAGCTGCGCTGTGCTGGGCCCAGAAAATATAAACATAAACAGTGAATCCTCTCTGCTTCACGGAGCTTAGATACTTGAGAAATAGCATTAGAATAGACACACAAGCTAAGCAAGTGGCGGCACACGCCTTTAACTCCCGCTATTCAGGAGGCAGACACAGGTGGATCTCTGAGTTCAAGGCCAGCCTGGTCTGTAGAGTGAGTTCCAGGACAGCCAGGGGATACACAGAGAAACCCTGGTCTTGAAAACAAAACAAAACAAACAAACTAAAGTCACTAAACCCTAAGAAGAGGAAGAAATTAACTCAAATATCTTTGAGTTCTACAGACCTGACTTATCTAGTGCAGGCTCACTGAAATATTTGAATGTTGCAGAAGCAAAGTTTGCTTTTGTTTTCAATTTAAAATATCCTTAGCTTTCTAAAGCTGAGTGTCTTCACTAGGCTCATTATTATTCTAAAATTCTCTAATAACAGTTTAGACATTGGAGTCAGTAACCACAAAGGCTGTTTGTAATTTGTTGGCACTTCCCAGATCTCTTTAAAAGCCAAGCAAGCCCCTGACTTTTGCTCCCTAATTCACTGGGTCTTTATGTATACACCTGAGGGGTAGCAGTCATAAAAAGGCCCATGCACCAGCATGTTAACTGTGGGGTTCTTATATTGTGGAATGTCTCAAGATGGCTCACTGGGTAATTTTTGAAAGCCTGTAACTCCTTATAAACCATATATTGCATCTGAGCAAGAAATTTGACACTAAGCCCAAGCTTAAATTTCTCAGGGCCACTCTCTTGTGTATTTTCAGCAAATCAGGCAGTCCACTAAGTGCAAGTTAACAAGACCAGAGCATCGTAAGTGAGCATCTGCCCTGTGACCCAGCAGGAGACCCCTTCCATATTCATTCCGGAAGCTCAGGCTGACCCCAGCTCAGCCCTATAGCTCTCCCACACTCTCACGGGCTTTTAAGATTGGCGGGAGGTTGCACCCTACCATCCCAGCGCTTTGTGGAGTGGCTCAACATTCACTAGGACTTTCTTGCACTGTAGCCCTGATGACTTTAACAAAGACAACAAAAGGGAGCCTTTGCCAGGGAGGAACCCACTCCAAATGCTTGCGTAGAAATGGTTTTGAAAGTAAAGGCAGCATTGTCAGCGTCAGCAGGCCCTTGTGCCTAGACGTGCTTTATTCCACGGGACACCAATGCTGATTCGCCTCCTGACCTGGGCTTTCAGCCCAACTGCATCCTTCCACTTCAAAGGCTTGGCTCTGAGCGGATCACACATTTGCTTGATGACAAATTAATCAAACTTGATTTCTTGGATGAGATAGATACTAAAGAGCTACAACTCCCCATGGGCCGAAAGTCAATACGGCCCTTCTGGCTCCGATTAGAGAAACAAAAGGATATCTGAGAGCCATCTTCCTCCCTGCCAGGGCTGAGGGCTGGGGCTGAAAGGCAACGGGGCTTGTAAAGGAGAAGAGCCTTATTAAAACACATTTCAGCTGTGGCCAAGTGCATGGCGAGCCCTCCTGATGACTTTGAGAGATGCCCACCTCGTCTCAAGAGCTGCGTTTCCGCTTCGAGCAACCTAGAGGAAGCAGTATATTAAGCATCTGAAATGTTTATGGATCGCCCCCTTTTATGTTCCTGCCGTGAAGATGAGTTTAAAAAAAGAAAAAAAAAATCGGCCCGGGAGATCTGGCAAATGTTAGAGATAGCTCAAGTTTGGATAAGTAAATTTACTTCCATGGGGGTTAAAAAAAGAAACTCCTGGAGTCCAGGGAATTATTTATGTACCTGTGAAGGCCGGCCTGGGACAAGGTGAAGTGGTAAGCTTCACAGTGCAACCAATGCAGGTCTGCTTCGCAGCCCACTCACGTGAGGGAGCAGAGGGAGCCTTCTGCTAAATCGGGGAGCACAGGATTTCTGCGCAAAACCCTCTTAGCAGCTTTGTCATCCGCCTGTTCTGTGGAGCATCCAAGGACATCTCTTGCTTCCTTGTGTGATGGCTCTGTGTTCTATATTTAGAAGAATTGCTGCTGCATAGAATATGGTCCCCTGACTGTTCTGGGGGTGCTTTATGCCCTTTCCCCAAAAGACATACAAAAAAAGGGGTTTCTACCTTCATAGCACATCTCAGTAAGATTCTATAAATGTTCCTTTTAATAAGCAGGTAGGATGGACAAGTCCAATATAACAGTGGGTTTCTGTTATATAGGACCGACTTGAGGGCAGCCAAACCATTGCCAGCTGCAAACCCAGGCCAGGACTACAGGGATCCCCCAGGGATTGTTGAGAACTCTGGAGGAGGCAGTGAAGTCACAATGACCTGACACTTCTCATTCCTGACATTTATCTTGAACATCCTTCCCCAAGTATCTTTCTGCTCCTGCTAGCGGTGCCCAAAATGTTTGTGCTATTCCAGCATGCTTAATAACTTAAAGCTGTGTTTTAGATTCAAACAAAGAACAAAATACACGGAGTTCTGCCTCCCTCGCCCTGTGAACTAACTCCTCCAGACACCATCTTGCCTAGTTCTCTGACGTGTGTGCTCTGTGCTTTGGTCATCCATGGTCTCTCTGGAACCCTAGCCTGGATCTCCACCTATGTGCCCTTAAGGAGGCCCTGGGGAGAGCCAAGAACCTCCCACGGCAAGCCTGTTCTGCACTCTCTAATGGAGAGCATCCTTCTCACTTCTTACAATGTAGGGAGCCTGGGTTTCCCTGTCTTCCACCATGGCCCCTACGCAATGTCAGTGTGGTCAGTATGGTCCTGGGTATGTGGTTCCCAGGCCTTGGTCACACTCCTGCTTATTCAATGCCTTCACAGATGCTAGTTGGTAGTGAACAGAGGAACCAGCGTTTCCCCCGGCTCCTCCGAGATCTGCTTTGAGAAACCCACCCATAGGTGAGAGGAGCTCTGAGTTTTGACTGGGGAGATTAGCTTCTCCCATGCCACTCCAGAACCCTATCTTGTGAGGTTCTGTGACTTGGTGTGTGCTGCCTGGCCTTCCAGGCCTCAATTTGCCCACCTGTAGGAGGCACATGCAATGCCACCATCATGGAAGGCTAGAGGCTTTAGCGAAACCTGATCATGCAGGCCTAAGAATCAAAGCCTTGTTCTCTGATGTCTAGGTGTTGGCTACTTGACTAGTTACTTTAAAACTCATATTCTGAAGCAGAGACCAGATTACTATACTCCACCCCACCTATAGCCTGCAGGCTCTATTTCTGGTCCTGCCTCCCAGCCTGTTTGCCCACCCCCTGGCCTTGTTCCCCAGCCTGCTGGCCCACATCCCCCACCCGGCCACAGACACTTATTTCTACAAAAGTTCTTTTTTTTTAAAGGACAAAGTAATACATGCTTGTTTTCTCAGTGGCAAACAATAACTAATACGTCATTTACTCCCAGCCTTACCCCCTCCCCCAAATGTTAATATTAATCCCTAGGCTCTTGTGATATGTGTGGTTGGAATTCCAGTGCTCAGCAGACTGAGACAGGAGGTCTAAAAGTTCAAGGCCAAACTGGGCTATATCATGGCTCCGTAGTCACAATAATTTTTTTTTAATCCAAAATATTCATAGGACGCAAGAAGTCCAGTGAATATGTAAAGACATGGAAAGGCCAGGGTGAGGCAAAAGACATAAGAAGAAACACTAAAGACCAAAGAAGGGGCACTAGGTTGAAGTAGAGATGGGGCAGCTAGCTGCCTGCCCCAGCTGAGACTGCAGTTTGTTAGCAACACCCATCTCTTCTGTGTGTTTAGGATGCTGTTTGCTGGAAAGGGAGCCATTAT
Source organism: Montemys delectorum (assembly GCA_019843815.1). Classification (NCBI taxonomy): domain Eukaryota; kingdom Metazoa; phylum Chordata; class Mammalia; order Rodentia; family Muridae; genus Montemys; species Montemys delectorum. The sequence continues at coordinate 9,759 of JADRCD010213510.1, forward strand.
GATTCCGGTTGGGGAGTGGGGGTGTCTTCCACACACCCAGAATGCTGCCTGGTATCCACATGGCAAGAGGCAGAGAGTCCCTGTGAGTAATGAGGTCAGCTGGCACCTTATAAGGGCAGGCTCTTCATCTTCTCGCCAGGGTTCAGGAGACTGTTGATCTTCAAGAAGCTTCCCCGGAGGTGGATGGCTTTAACCTGGGGGAGTCCTGTCAGTATTGTACCCTATCCTGCAGGAGTGCCTCGGATTCCTGTGCTGATGTGGCAGAGTTGTACATTAGGAATAGTTGCCAGTAAACATTTTTGCTTGCTCTTGAATATGTGTCAGATTCCAAGAGTAGAAAAATGGAAGTCAATGGCTTTGATTCCCCTCCTCTCCCCCCCCCTTTTTTTGTTCTGCTAAATAGGCTGTTGTGTCTCTTTGCTCATGGGCTTGGGGAGTCTCAGTGGCCCTAGGATGTCAATCAAAATGAAAGAACTAAGACTGATGTGTGTCAGGAATCCTCAGGACTGAAGCGATGGGAATGTTCTCTGGTGCTAGAAGCATCGATGACTTCTGACTCTGCCATGACCCGGTTCTAACAAGCCCCTTTGTGTGGATATTTTATTTCGTTTTGAATTTTTAAAATCACATGTGTTGCAGATAAATACATGTAATTAGTTCAAAGGCTGAACTGTTGGAGAACAGAATGTATTTATCTGTGACAGTACAGGTTGTTAAAAGCAGATCCTGTTAGAAGTGACAGATTTCCTATCTCTGATTTTTCCTACTTGCATTGTGAGAAGTTCACAATAGGTGACAAGTGTCTATTTTTAGCAGCTGTGGCAATGTTCAGCTCCATTTTTTTTTTTTTTAAACAGAATAGGTAAATAAAGCCCTGAGAACATCAGGTTCTTCAGGAGTCACCTTTCTAGTGCCTCCTGTCGGTGTCTTCGTGGATGACCTCAGCACCACTGTACGTAAGCAGTCCCTGGGGTCTGGCTGGCAGAACCTTAGGAGTACCAAAGACAGCAGCACTCTGGAGACACATGCTAAAGGTCTGCTTTGAAGGAATGGTCCTTTGACGGCCAAGCACACTGGGGAGTGAGCTTTCTCAGGGCAGCAGCTGGAGCTTCTTCATTCTTTCTCTCCCACCTTCTCTCTACCAGGGCTGCCATGACAGGTTTCTAAGACTGAGCTGAAGTCAGTCTTTTAGAAGACCTGTATTACAGGATCCCACTGCTCTAGGCGCAGGCTCAGCGAATGGCCCTTTCTCAGAGCATCTGCAGCTCCTGGCCAATCCTCACTTACCTACCTAGGGCCTCCTAATTCTACCTTTGAATTATTCAGAGTCTGCTTGGAAAGAGGTCAGAAGGCTAGCATTCTTTCTTCTGTGGTTCGGGCTAGAGGGGAGAGGATACTTGTTTAAGGTCACAAGTCAGAGGTGCTGAGAGCAGTGTCTACTACCCTGTCTCTTAGCCACCTCCCTTCTCCATACCCAGCTATAATTTTGCCTCTGCCTAAGAAACACATCTCTGTATTCTGTACTCTGCTTTTATTTCCAGAATTCAGTTTATTCCATGGTTGAATTTTTCACTTTTTTTTTTAAAACTGGATATTTTATTTATTTACATTTCAAATGTTATCCCCTTTCCTGGTTTCCTTCCCTCCCGGAAACACCCTATCACATCCTCCCCCTCCCCCCCTTCTATGAGAGTGTTCCTCCACCCACCCACCCACTCCCACCTCCCTGCCCACAATTCCCCTACACTGGGGCATATATTAAGCCTTCACAGGACCAAGGACCTCTCCTTCCATTGGCGCATGACAAGGCCATCCTCTGCTACATATGCAGCTGGAGCCATGTGTACTCCTTTGTTGATGGCTTAGTCCCTGGAAGTTCTGGGGGGTCTCGTTGGTTGATATTGTTGTTCTTCCTGTGGGGTTGCAAGCCCCTTCAACTCCTTCAGTCCCTTCTCTAAGTCCTCTATTAGGGATTATTAATATAAGAGTTTCGCAAGTCACAAATTGCTAACTTGTAACATTAGGGGTAAAGTAAGGGAAGGACACTGTGAACACTGTTACCATAACAATACTTTGTTGCAAATGACACTCCCAAACCCAACTAAGACTCTCCTAAGAAAAACAAAGGGGTTTTGACCCAAGGGTGAGGAGCTCCACTCTGGGGGTCCCCAAGCTCACCACCCTCAGCTTCAGATCCCTGCCTTGGAGTGATTGTACCGAATGCCTAACAAAATTGTGCCGGACGGATGGATCCTTTGGACAAGCTCTGCCAGCTCCCCAGACTCTAATCTTCCTCAAGTGTAGTTTTGTAGACAATGTTGTACAGGCATAAAAGAAACACCCGTGTGAGAATTGGCTGACTGCCTGTATCCTGGCTCACCTGGTAGCCCCACCCCATGGAGAAGCAGGAGCAGCCTTAGGAAGAGGAAGGAAACAGATCTCAAGGGAATCTGGCCATGATGGATTCTCTAGTGAATTTTTTTTTTTTTTGTAGTCAAATTTGGTGTTGATTATTCACCAGCTAGACCACAGGAAATACTACCTTCTTATAAACACCGGAGGGAGGTGGAGACTTAGAGCTGGACAGGGAGTGGGTGCCTAGCATCTGAGAAATAGCCAGTGTGCTTAGGGCTCAGATTTCAAGCCATCTTCCCCCACCTTCTGCACCACCACCCCCCTTTCCTTTCAGGGGACTGGCCCCTCTCTCACTGGCTGTTGCATGTGTTCTGGAGAGAGAAACACCACATCTGCAGAGTCTCCAGGCTTTGAAGTATCCACAGAAGACTACAGCAGAGAGCAATCCAGAGTGTCTGTGTTGCTGGTGGATGGGTTGTTTGTTTGGTTTAGTATTAACAGCAGCTGCTAGAGCAGCCGGAACTGTAGCCTGCCACCACCGGAAATTAAAGTGCCTTCATTTCTCTCTTCGCTTTCTACCCAAAATAA
>JADRCD010213511.1:0-17397 GCA_019843815.1 Montemys delectorum
TTACCTATAAGAGCAGAAATGACTCAAAGACAGCTTCATCACTGAAGCCCATCCCAGCATGGGTGGCAACTCACAAAAGCTGGAAACCTGCAGGCAGCTCAACAGACTGAAGAATATCCTTTTCATGTGGCTCAGTTGATCTAAGCCTTTTCTAGGCAGCAAGGCTACCTTCTTGTTGAGGAAGATGAGACCTAGTGCATCTGATCAATTTCAGGGACTTCCTGAAGCTTTTGAATTGTTTACTTCCTTAGCTTAAAGAGCTTCTCTGTAGGAATGGAATGTCCCACTTCCCCTTAGAACATCCTGTCTCTTACTGAGCTTCCCTCTAAGATAGATGATTTATCTTTGAGGAAATTGCCACAGAATGTCTATGCAGGGCAAGGAAGAGAAAGGGGAGAGGAAAAGAGGAATTGATATTGAAGAGAAATGAGGAGAGGATTATTGAATAGATGTTTCAGTTCTTTGTATAATTCTTAAATGTTTTATTTTAACATGCATTTATTGTGTGTGTGCACACATGTGCAAATGCCATGGCCTGTAGCATCCACCAAGGTCAGAGGACCAGGAGTTCTCTCCTTCTACCATGTGTGCCCCAGGGTTGAACCCCAATGGTCAGGCTTGATTACATACACACCAATAGCCTGGGGTGTTTCTGTTCTCAAATGTACTAGAGTTGTCTTTCCTTCTTGGGACCCAGAACCAGCAGAAGGGCTGGAGTAGACAGGGAAGGATTGCCCTGCAGGACACAGGGCCTCTCAACTCCTTCTCTGAGGGACAAGGAGAGCCTGGCAGGCAAGGTAGGTGGAGTGGGCAGGAGGGTTTGGGAGTCAGCCTCAAGCAGGAAATTCCAACACATCAAAATGCCTGCTCCTGGGCGAGGCTTTGGGTGGGGATCCATTGGCTTCTCGACAGAGGGGGGTGAGCTGGGGCTGGACTTTCACTTTTACCAGCAACCTAAAGAAAGCCAAGTCTCACTGCTGAGACTCAGGTGGGGACCAAAGCCAGGCCTAGGAAGACAAGGCTGCCTCTGACTCCATCTGTTCCAAGATACACTAGTCCAGCAGAAACCAGGTCAGATCACCTATGACCCCAGAGGCTACAAACTCAAGGATCCTTGGGAAGTGGTATAACCAAGGTACCATGTCCAAGGTGAAACAGCTCAGTTGACAAAGGAGTAAAGGATGTTTGGGGGGGGGGCACACCCACAGCCTCAGTGGGAGGAGAGACTAGTACAGTCACATGACTGGGAAGGTCTTCATGGGCTGCGACTTTATTTCTATTGTGATGACAACACTTGGGGAATGGAAGCAGGAGGATCAGATTTTCAAGGCCAGCCTCAGGTATATAATGAATGTAAGGCCAACCTGGGCTACATCAGAACCTGACTAAATGAACGAAAGAAAGAAAGAAAGAAAGGAAGGAAGAAAGAAAGAAAGAAAGAAAGAAAGAAAGAAAGAAAGAGAGAAAGATGCCGGGCAGTGGTGGCACACACCAGAGGCAGGCGGATTTCTGAGTTCAAGGCCAGCCTAGTCTACAGAGTGAGTACCAGGACAGCCAGGGCTACACAGAGAAACCCTGTCTCGAAAAAACAAAACAAAACAAAAACAAAAAAACAAAAAAAATGAGAGAGAGAGAGAGAGAGAGAGAGAAAGAAAGAAAAAGCAAGAGAAAGATCTTGCTGTATACATCGCTCAAGTTGATCCCAAAGAGCAATCCTCCTGCCTCAGCTTACTAAGTGACCAAGATGTCAGGTGTGCAACCTATACATCCTTTATCTCCTCAATACATTCAAACTTACTCATCTGCAAAACTTGATCCTGAAGTCCTGAAGTCTTGTTCCACCAGGCAGCTGCAACTGAGCATGTGCTCTGTGTCTCCGGGGCTACCTCCCAACTAGCCTCCTGTTGAGGACAAACACCCCCAGGGTACCAGATCCTGATGACCTCCTACAGTAAGTGGGCAAACCTCTTACTGCAGAGGAAAGAAGCCCCAGAAAGTATCTACTGAGAAGCCAAGAGCAGCCCTGTGTAAAGCAGGAAATGGGCTAGGAAGAGGGGGCTGGAGAGATGTTCAGTGGCCAGTCTCCTGGTCACTTTCTCACCCTTCATAGCAGCTCACCCACGCTGCCAGCCCAGGGAAGCACAGGAAGGCAGTTGCTGGGACTCTCCGCTGGCCTTGGCCAAGCAGGAAAGCCTGATGCCCACTGGCCAGCTCTCCTGGGCAACAACATGGGAATTCCCTAGGGGCTGGGCTCTGTCAGGAAGTGTTGCTGGGTACAGGGCAGGCGCCTCTAATTCCCATAGACTCTCCCTACAAATGACCCAGGCAGGCTCCTGGTCAAGTCCACTTGGCCTGTGTGAAGGAAAAAATACCACTCCTATGAGGCAATGCTTTGCAGAGACCCAAGAGAGGGGGGCCGGCCACACCCTGACTTTTCATCCTCTCCCTCTCTTCCCTAGACCCATTCAACACCACACACACACACACACACACACACACACACACACACACACTGTGCAACTTCTCCATTGTGTTTTCTGTGCTACTGCACACCCTGCTACTGGCCCGAGAGGCTTAGCAAAGGGCTCTAGCCTTGGAAACTTTTATGCCACCAAATGCTGTAGCCACGGTCCCAAAGCCTCTACAAGGGGAAGAGCTGTGAGGACTCACAGACTGGACCTGGGGTGGCTTGACTGGAAAGAGACCCACTACACCAACCCCTGCTTCAGCCTGCACCTTGCCCTGCTGACATTCTGGGATGAGAAGATCTGGGGAGAGGATTCAGATGCTAAATGCTCTCCGGACAAGCATGGAGACCTGAATTCAATACCAAGAATGCATATGGAAAAGCTAGACTTGGTCAGTGTACTTATAACCTTCACTTTGTGGGGTGGAGGGGGGGGGGCAAGGCATCGATCCCAGGGACCGATGTGTCAGCCAGCATGGCCTAATTAATAGCCAAGTTCTAGGCCAGTGAGAGAGTTCTCAAAAAAAAAACAAAAAAAAACCCCACAAATTATGGTAGTGCATGCCTTTAATCCCAGCACCCAGAGACAGAGACAGGCAAATTTTAAGAGTTGGAGGCCAGCCTGGTCTACATAACAAATTCTGGGCCAGCCAGGACTACATAGTGAGACCTCGTGTCAAAACAAAACCAAGGTGGACAACACCTGAGGGAGTAACTCCCAAGGTTGACCTCTGACCTCCACATGGATGGTCACAGATGTGTACCTGCACAGGAACACATGCACACATGCACAAACACATGCACATATGCACATACCTCTCCCTCTCCCTCTCCCTCTCTCTGTTTCTCCCTCTCTAACACCAGGGTGCAGAATGGATCCTAGAACTTCATAATTCATTCAAGACAGAAAGGCAGTGGCCAGGGCCTGTGGCCTGACCACCCTCTTTGTCTCATGCATGGAACAATTACTTAGGATTTCACCCCAGAGACCATAGGAGCAGATGTGTCATGCTTCAGGCAAGGAAACAGAGACCCACAGAGACGACATAATCCACAGTGAATTACCTCAAACCAACTCTGTGCACAGAGCCCAAGAAAAGAGACAGTGTCCAGACACACAGAGAGGTGGAAGCAACCTGGATACCTGCTCATAGCTTTGAACAGAAACTGGGAGAAGTCAAATTTTGCACACAATTCTATTTCAGCTCATGGTTCCAAGAGCAGAAACACACTCCAGAAGACACTGGACTATCCAGTAGGGCACACACCTGCCTGTGAGCTCCCTGCCAGGTCTGCTGCTGTCTCTGGCATCCCCTTCCAATTGTCACCAATCACGAAAGCAGGAAAGAGGATGTTTGGACCCCCTAAGAGGACTCTTGAAACTCTCCATGGCCAAGTTCACTCAGTGCTGGCAGAAGTCAGCTTCCTGTTTATAATGGGGCGGGGTGGGGGAAGGGAGGAATGAGGAGGGGCCTGGGCCACCTAGACACCAGCTGAGCACCCCAAAGTAAGCGGGGGGGGGGGGGGGGGGGGGGGGGGGGGGGAGGAACTGTAGGAAACACCCAAGCTTAATAATGAAAAGAACTTGGTAGACAGAGACTGAGTTTAGTTGCAACTCAGACATTTTAAAGATTTTGGATTCATCTATGCTTGGGTGGGGTGTCCTTAGAAGCGAGTGCATAGTACTGAGCAACTGGCTGCCATGTGCTTGCAGCCTGCAAAACCTGTTCCTTCCCCTCCCCCAAAACACAGGGTCCCTCTGTGTAGGCCACACCGGCCTGGAATTGCCTATGTAGGTGGTGCTGGCCGGCCTTGAACCTCCAACCCTTCTGCTTCTTGGTGTAGGACTACCAGCTTGTATACACACCTACTTCATCAAAGAGAGCTTTCCTCAGTTTCAAAGAAGTTGAGGAATCACCAGGTATTGTTTCAACCTATCAACTTTCGCATTTTATTTTTCAAAATACAAGCTTAGGGCTGGAGTGAGGCTCAACAGTTAAGAGCACTGGCTGCTCTTGCAGACCCAGGTTCAGTTGTTATTGCTCATAGGAGGGTCACAGTCATCTCTAACTCCAGGTCCAGGAGATTGGATGCCTCTTCTGGCCTGCTCAGGCACTGAATACACATGGTATGCACATACATGCCGACAAACACTTGTATACATAAATGTGTTTTAATTAAAACATATCACATAAATCACATAAATGTGTTTTAATTAAAAATGGAGGCCAGGCAGTGGTGGCACACGCCTTTAATCCCAGCACTTGGGAGGCAGAGGCAGGCGGATTTCTGAATTCGAGGCCAGCCTGGTCTCCAGAGTGAGTTCCAGGACAGCCAGGGCTACACAGAGAAACCCTGTCAAAACAAACAAGCAAAAAAAATAAAACAAAAAAAACAAAAATCGAGAGAGAGAAAGAGAGAGAAGGGGGAGGGAGGGAGAGAGAGAGAGAGAGAGAGAGAGAGAGAAAGAAAGAGAGAGAGAGAAAGAGAGAAAGAGAGACCCTCTCCTTCAACATCCATGAAGCAAGTTCACCTGAGGGCAGGAAGGGGTGATCTCCCTAAAGATCCCCCTCCCGCCTCGGATGGATCCCTCTGTTCTGCTGTGAACTGTAAAAGTAATTTATTTGTCTGATGTTATCTCAAGGTTTCCTGCTGAATAAGTTCGCCCTTTCTAGCTCTTTCTGAACTCTGGCTGGCTGGTTCAACTCAGCTGTTCTGGTTCAAACTCCTCTCCAAGCTGACTGATTCAACCTTGCTTCTCTCAGCTTCTCACTGAATTTCTCTTCTTAGCCTCCAACTAGCTCTGTCAGTTTGTTCTTATCTTCTGGCTCCTTCTTAGTCTCTTTCTTCAGCGACCCCTGCTGACCTGCACTGAACTGCAGGAACTCACGAGTGCACTCATCCACTGCACTACAAGCACTGCACTGACCCCCCCCACCCACCCACCCCGAACTCATGGAGTGAGCTCAGCTCCACTTTACTGAACTGACTGAACTGAATTTTTCTCTTCCTACATTGCTCACAAATAGCTTTTCTTTCCTGTGCTGCTCTCCAAAGTTGGGCATATCCTATCTCTGACACCTGTCTTTTCCTGATTCGCCACTTTGCCCCTCAATTAGACATCATTGTCAAACATGGCTGCTTCCTGCTACCAACTAATCTGGCCAGAGAGCTGTAGGGATCTGTCTGTCTCTGCCTTCCCGGTGCTAGGATTACATGTAGAGAGAATATCTTATGCATTGTAATGATGCATCACCTGTCAATTAAAAAAAAAAAAAAACCTACGGCTTATAGGAAGGGATAGAATAGAAGGTGGGATACCCAAGAAGCAAAAAGGGTTCTAGGATAGAGTGAGGCGTGGGGAGATTCACCCAGGAAGATGTGACAAGATGGACACATGGTACCTGAACACAGGTAACCAGCTACATGGCAGACTGTAGGTCAAAATAAGCAGGTTATTTTAAGTTATTATATAGTTAGAGAAGAGCCTAGCGATATGGCCAAGGCATTTGTAAATATATTTTTGAGTCTGAATCTTACTTCTGGGAGCATGTGACTAAGAGGAAGAACCAGCCATAACTTCTACAATTTACAAGCATGTGCCGTCATGTTTGGGAATCAAACCTGAGTCCTCAGGTTTGTACATCAAACACTTTGGTGCCTGAGCCTTCTTTCTCCACAGCCCTCCTGGGAGACTTTTGAGGAAATATACTGGCAGTTTTGCCACTCCCAAAACTATAAGGCCTTTTGATTTTGAGTAACAACACCTCCACCCAACCCTCCCCAGGGCTATCATCCCATGACAACCCGCTTCCTATTGCCCCAAGTTCCAAGAAGGCCTGAGAACTATCATAGTGACTTCCAGGAAACTCCCACAGAGGGACTGAAGCTGCCCCGTCCACTTTTTCTGGGGCAAAGGCGACTCCACACTGGAGGCTGTGCAGCAGCTTGCTGTGCACCAGGCTGGGAGCTCTCTCCCCAGCCTCGCCCTTGCCCTTCCCTCTGCAGCTGCCCAGGAGGCCTGGGATGGTCTGACCCAATTCCCAGGCTCTCCTCCGAGCTCTAGGCCAGACTTACACAATGCTTTTGTGAAGCAGGTCTTAATTTCCAGCCCTATACACCCAGATTCCAGTAGGCAGATGTGTGTCACAGGACTACTGTATATACCAGACGTGCTTGGCCAAATATCCTGATAACTTGAGGTAACTCATAGGTTGGGGATGGGGGTAGCCCATAGAGCCCCAATGAACCTCTGCAGGAAGTCAAAAGGCTGTGTGGTGTCCCACACCTGGCCGTATCCTAACCAATGTGTTTGTAGGGAGGGGTTTGTGAACCAGCTGGGGCCATGACCAATATAGGTCTCTCACTGGCCTAGAACTTGCCAGGGAGGCTAGACTGTCTGTCCGGAGAACGACTAAAGGCTGTCCCCAGTCCCAGGCCTTTGGAGGTGAAGATAGGAGCTGCAGGGTTCCCAGAGAGACCCGTCCTGGGTCGCATGACTATCTTGCCAAGCCCTGCTCTGTGAAGCATCTTGTAACATCTGGAGGCTGAGCAGAGCGCGCTGGCTTGAGGACCTGGGTCAGGCACTCCAGCCACAGTCTGGGTGGCTTAAGCAGCAGCCATGCATTCCTTACTTGCCCTCACTGCTGGAGTGAGGGCATCCAGGCTCCGGGTACGGCAAAGCCCTGCTGGTTCCTGGGTCCTAGGGAGGTTCCTTCCTGTCTCACCCACCTCGTGGTCCTGCCAGGAACCCTTGCCTGTGGCCACATCAATCGGGTGTCTATATCCATTGTCACCAGGCCTCCTTCCTGTGTATCTGTGATCAATGTCCCTCTTCTTGTAAGGACATCATTCTGAACTAGGGACCCATCCCCAATTACAGTCACATTCTGAGGCTCGGGATTTGAATTTTTGAGGAGATTTTTGTGAGATCACTCCCTAACTCACTGCCATAGGTTTTATTGCTGTGAAGAGACATCCTGACCATGGCGACTCTTTTTGTTGTTGTTTGTTTTTCGTTTTTGTTTTTGTCTTGTTTTATTTTGTTTTCAAGACAGGGTTTCTCTGTATAGCCCTGGCTGTCCTGGAACTCACTCTGTAGACAAGGCTGGCCTCAAACCCAGAAATCTCCCTCTCTCTGCCTCCCAAGTGCTAGGATTAAAGGCGTGCTCCACCACTGCCCGGTGACCATGGCAACTCTTAAAAAAATAACCATTTAACTGAGGCTGGCTTACAGTTTAAAGATTTAGTCCATTATCATCATGGCAAGAGGCATGGCAGTGTGCAGGCAGACATGGTGCTGGAGGAGCCGAGAGTTCTACATCTGATCGACAGGCCACAGGAAGAGAACTGAGATATTCTTCCTCCAACAAGGCCACACCTCCTAATAGTGCCACTGCCTATGAGCTTATGGGGGCTTTTTTCTTTCAAACAACCATACCCCTTTAAGAATATTCTAGACCAGGCAGGGTTGTTTCATCCCAGCACTTGGGAGGCAGAGGCAGGCAGATCTCTGTAAATTCAAAGCTAGCCTGGTCTCCAGGGTAACTTCCAGGACAGCCAAAGCTACACAGAGAAACCCTGTCTCAAAAACAAACAAACAAAAGTTCTAGAGGCCATCATGAGCTGCCCTCACCCTGCTCCTGTGCCTTGCATATCTGGGAAAGCAGATTAATTTTAAAATAAATAAATAAATAAAAACACGCCGAGATGGTCCAGATGAGACCGATGGTAAGAGTTCACTGACTGCTGGTGGGGGAAGGGGGGACTGTGAGCTAAATAAATATTTTAGTTTAAATGTTATTTTTGTTTTCTGAGATGGGGTCTATGGTGGTCCCCACAGACTCATATATTTGAATGCTTAGTTGTCGGGGGGGGGGGGGAATGGCACTACCTGAGAAGGATTAGGAGGTGTACCCTTGTTAAAGTGGCATGGCCTTTTGGAGGAAGTGTGTCACTGGAGGTGGGCTTTGAGGTTTCAAAAGCCCAAGCCATGGCCAGTGGCATTCTCTTCCTGCTGCCTGTGGGTCTAGATGTAAAACTTTCAGCTCCTTCACCAGCACCACATCTGCCTGTGTGCTGTCATGCTTCCCACCATGACAATGGACTAACCTTCTGAAACTGAAAGCCAGCCTCAATTAATGCTAAGAGTTGCCATGGTCATGGTGGTTCTTCATAGCAATAGAACAGTGACTAAGATAGGGTCTTACACATGAGCTGGTCTTGAACTCACTATATAGCTAGAGATTGCCTTGAACTCCTGATCCTTCTGCCTCTACCTCCTGAGTGCTGGGGTGACAGTATGCACTTAACACACCTGGCTTTTATTAAATAAATTATGCTGGGCATTTATTTCCTATGATAAACAGATAAGCATAAATAGAAATAACTGGCCTGTCCCTGGGTCAAGTGTCAAGAAGTCTTGGCCAGGGACCAGTCAGTGGCAAACAGGAAAGGCTCACAGTGTATTTAATGACTCAAAGTTAGTTATGCTGGGGAAGGCAAGGAGCCTGGAAAGTTCCATGCTCTATATCACAGCTGGGTGGGGGGCACACATTTAAGCCCAGTACTCTGGGAGGCAGAGGCTAGCCGGGTCTATAGATCAAGTTCTAGGACAGCCAGGGATACAGAGAAACCCTGTCTCAAAAACAAAGCAAAACAACAACAACAAAAAATGACAATAATAAACCTTCTGTATCATTAAGAAATCTCAGGTTGGGAAGAAATGCTGAAACCTGACAGAACAGAACAACCCTAGATCCCCCAGTCAAGTCTTTATTTGAAGAAATAAAGAATTCCTGTTGTGACAAGAAACAAATATTTCATTCAGTACAACATCAAATGAGTGTTTTGGCCTTTGCAATAAGATATGACAAAGAAATGGAAAAGAAGAAAGATGCTCTCTAAAGAGAAGGGAACTGTGGATACAGAAAACCCAAGTCTTTGGAAAACCAGTGCTGAGTTGGAGCTGAGCTGGCATAGAACTAAAGAACTCTAGAAGGCTGTGACAGTTAGAAAACACGTGCCTAAGAGATGCTGCTCACAGCCCGGGCGCTGGTGAAGCACTTGTCATGTAAGCATGAAGATCCCCATATCCTAGGCAAAATCACCATATTGCCTGGAAGCCAGCCACAGGAGTCCCCAGAGCAAGACGGGTGGTGAAACTGGTCATATCAGTGAGCTCCAGGTTAGACTGAAAGTGAACAAGATGAAAGAGTGAAGGAGGATGATTCTCAGCATCAACCTTCGGTCTCCACAGGCATTTACATACACACACACACACACACACACACACACACACACACACGTTCACAGACCTGTGAACATGCAAACTTACACACATGAAAATGGGAAAAAAGAATAGTGTTTACAATAAAAACATAGGATGTGTATATGTGTGCTGTGTGTGTGTGTGTGTGTGTGTGTGTGTGTGTATGAGACTACCCTAAGAATCTAGATAAAAGTTTCAATAATGTAAGTTCTCCTCAAAATTTGTAGAGTCAGCATAGCTCCAACACATTCATACACATGTACCTACATGCACACGTGCATGTAAACATGCACACAGATACATACTTCACTTCTATCCGTTTGCTCTCACTGGGTAACCCTTCCCTTGCACGGCCATCTTAGACAAGACAAGTTTCCTTAGCTGAGACTGAAAGATGGGAAGCTAGCTTGCTGATGGCCTCCCAGCACGGCATCCTGAGTTCTCTGAGGCCCTGGAGGCTGAGGCACATTTGTTATTTCTGTGTTGCTTGTCCTGAAGGCACTGAAACAATGAGCCAGGCCGGGTGTATCCGAGACTCCACCCAACAAGCTTGGCATATACTGGGGAGCGAGATGAAAGGCAGATCCGACACGTCCCAAGTGTTATGTAACTGCTGTAAATAGCTTCTAGCTGGTTACACAAACATGGAAAAAATTCAGTACCTGGTAAGTGGGAAAGTGGCATCTATTCTCTAATTACAGATGTCACATGTGGGATCCAGGATGCGTCACCTGGACTTTCAAATTCACCCCAAGAAACGTTTTATGTGGCCTGAGTTGTAATTGTTGGCTAACACTTAAAAATCTGGAGACCTTGTGTAAGCACCCAGGTTCCTCAGTCATGCAGCTATGAAGGCAAGCCTCAGTTCTCTCAAGGTCTCCTGCAGGAGCTGCTTAGCGAGGGCCTGAGGCGCTCCTGATGACCTGTCCCTGTGTCTCACTCCCCCACCCCCCCACCGGCTCCTGTGAGCAAGCAATGTAGGGTTTATAACAGGCCTCATTGCCTCTGAGACTTTCTCATGCTGTTCCTCTCTGACATCCCTTTCCAGTCTCATCACCTGCCAATCCCCTGACAGCTTTTGCAGCCTTTATGTAAGACTCATTTCTCCCAAGAAGCTCAGGTGGCTCCATGGGGTGCCTAGTCAACACCAGAAACCTGGAGCCATGTTCCTTCCACCATTTATCCTTTGCTATGGACCAAGCAACCACTTTCTCTTGGGACTACTATATATATATATATTCATATATATATATATGAATGAAAGATTCTGTGCTGTCAGGCCAGGCTCCCACCTGAAAAGGTCTGAACTGAGATCACAGGCGACAGAGATACCAACTGTGGGGGCTAAGGGCCACACACCCTACACAACCTCAGAGGGTCAGTGCAGGAACCACCCCTTTCTTGGGGTCTGGGCCTCAGACAGCCCAGGTTAAAAAGGCCATCCGCCAGTGCCCACCTCCTCTTGTACCCCAAAGGAAGTCCCTGGAACTTCCTGGGTTGAGGACTGGTGGTGCTGGCAGTACCCAGGCCAAGGACAGAACTCAGTAAGACATGTGAGTCCAGGAGCCTTGGGGCCCCACACCCTGCAGGTTCCTGGGAGTGTCACTGGATCCTGGTCTGTCTGACTGTGGCAGGGCTCCTTCCCCCCACTATTCCCAGCCTGAGGCCAGGCTGCTCCTCCTAGTACTCCTCTCTGATGGCCTCCTTTCTAGAGCTGGGGCTTCTGGCTTATACCCTTTCTCCCCACAGAGAAGAGTCTGAAGCTAGACTGAGCTCATCTTGTGTACTGCTATATTGCCAGCATTCATGTCCACTAGTGTTTGCTGAATGAATGAATGAATGAATGAATGATGAATGAATGAGAGTACAGCAACCAGAAGGGCTGGCAATACAGAAAGTCAGGCCAAAGAACCCACCCTAGAGCAAGGCAAGGTGCTGGCTCTAGGATGTTCCCAGGCTGCATCATAACCAGAACCATCAGGAAATTGGCCAGTTCTAGCTGCCCAAGGCTGACCCTCCAAGGCCATTCAGCACCCAGACTGTCTTACCTCTGATTCTGACCTTGTGCCAGGCCCCTCAATCCCAGGTCAAAACCCTGGGTTCAGACCCAGGCTGTGAAGCCACACAGCCCCAAACCACTCCCTTACCTTTAAGCTCCACCCCCTGACAGCTCAGCTCCTCCAGATAGCCCCGCCCCCACAAAAAAACCCGTCCCATAGCTCCACCCACTCCCCAACTTGCAGAAGCTCTCCTTGCTACCTGGGCTCAGGCCCCAGTCCTTTGAGGGTGCCAGGTCTTTGATGGCACCTGTCAGTGTCTCATAGACAAAAGATAGTGGCCCAGGAGGTCAGCTTCAAGGCCAACTCAGGGTATCAGGAAATTTCCAGTCTTACACTGCAAGGGCACCTCAAGCTGTGAGGTTCTGTTATTGACAGAACTGGAGGCAAAGCCAATAATGATTCACCCATACGGCACCCAGATTCACGGGTGGGTCTCACCCCAACCAAGATTTGACGTAGGCATGAGAGGGGCATGCCCTGGCAGAGTGAAGCAAGTCCATTCCAGGCAGATAGCCGTAGCTGAGGTAGGCACATGCCTGTTGCATGCTCTGCCTATGCCTTTCAATGAACAGGAGTGAGTGGGCCGCTATTCGGTGTGGTCCGGGCAGGGCATGCTGGGATGCTAGTGGAGGAGTGGCACCCAGAACCTAGCTCCTCCTCAGGCGCCTCAGGGCAGTGTGTCCTGGCTATCACCTTCTCCGTTGCAGCCAGAAGCAGAGAACCAAGACAACTGCCTGGCCTGACAGGGAGGGGGTGGCCAGGCTGTGCAGGTGCCAGGGACCACAGCAGCCTCTCTCTGTCTACATACCCTGTCCTTGGCTTCCTCTTTCCCAGTGTCTCAACTTCTGCTTCTGCCGGTGCTCGCTTAGGATACCTGCCTTAGATCATAGCCACCCTGTAGGTGCGGGAGTCGTACCGCACATACTTTTGCTCAGTGTGGGCCAGGCACATACAGGTGCCATCCCGGCCCTTCAAAGGCAAGCAGGGGCCACATGTCTCTTGACTAACACAAGCTTTCCTGAAGCGCCAGAGACAGCAGTAGCGTGGCAGGCAGAGAGAGCGGGGGAGAGGAGGTGCTAAAGCTTTTTCCGTAAGAGTCATTTAGAACTGTCTGCTTCCTACAAGACGAGAGTTGATGTGGACCTAACGCTGTGTCTCTCCAAATCCATGTATGAATCTCAAGTCCCTGAGGGTGGCATTGCGAGGCAGAGCCATTGGGAAGTGATTGTTGGGTCAGGGGACCAGTCACAGGTCTCCCTCCCTTCCCGTACTGTGTGAGGACACAGTAAGAAGAGCATCCCCTGCAACCTGGCCCCTGAGCTCAGCTTCCTGGACTGAGAAGGACTATGGATGGAACCCCATTTTCTAGGGGGAGCAATTTCCTTGGGATTATACAATGTCTGTGTGCATGTGTGTGAGGGGGGGTTGCCTATGGAAGCCATAGGACACCTTCAGGTGTCATTCCTCAGATGTCCTGTTTTGTTTTGTTTTTGAGACCCATTCTCGCACTGGCTTGAGACTCACTTATTACGTTTGACTGTCTAGCCAACGAGCCCCAGGAGATGGGGTGGTTGTGAGCCCTCTGAAATGGGTATTAGAAACTGAACCCAGGTCCTCTGTGAGAGACACATATAAAATCCTAATCACAGAACCATCTCTACCATCTCTCCAAAGAAGTTTGTGTTTAATGGCATCTGTGGAGGTCAGAGGGGAACTTGCAGGGGTCAATGCTCTCCTTCCCCCATGTGAGTACCAGAGATCAAACTTGGAGCATCAGGCTTATCAGCAATACTCACCAAATAGTTTTGCCAGCCCGATGCCTAGCTTTTTTGTTGTTGTTTGTTTGTTTGTTTGTTTGTTTTTTCAAGACAGGGTTTCTCTGTGTAGTCCTGGCTGACCTGGAATTCATTCTGTAGACCAGGCTGGCCTCGAACTCAGAAATCCGCCTGCCTCTGCCTCCCAAGTGCTGGGCTTAAAGGCGTGTGCCACCACTGTCTGGCCCAATGCCTAGCTTTTTACATGAGTGCTGGGCATCAGACTCAGAGTCTCAGGCTTGTGCAAAGAGCACTTTACCAACTCAGCTACCTCTCGAGCTCCAATGGCTCTGTGGATGGTTCCTTCTCATCCTATAAGAGCATTTCTGTTTTCTCAGGCTTCTCAGGAGATCTGAGCTCCTGGAGCATGGGGCCCCCACGGTTCTGAGCCACACAGCCTCCTGCTGCTGAGCAAGCTGCCCTCTGCTCTCTGCTCTCATTCTCCTTCCTTCTTCTTTATTCCTTCAGAACAACAACAGAAAGCAGCGTCAGTCACCATACCCAGAAATGTAGAAACTATGATTTCAGTCTTTTCTTCTGCTTTGACCTAATTTAGAAAAGGGCTGTTAGACACCCCTGCTCAGGTTATAAATTTTTGCTTTTATTGCATTATAATCACGGAGTGTGATTTATGGAAACATAAAAGTGCAATGTAAGAGCCAGAGAGATGTCAGTTCTCAATGTGTGCATAGAGATACACCACACACATACCACATACATACATATACCACACATACATCCACACGCACTCACACACATATACACACATAAACCACACACATTCTCACACTCTCACACACTTACACACACACACACCCATGCCCACTCAGATGTTAGTTATAATATGATTGTATGTCATAAGTCAAAGCCTTAAAAAAATATATTAAATCTTTTTTTGTGACAAGGTCTTACTGTAGCCCTGGCTGGCCTGAAACTTTCTTCTGTGGCTGGCCTTATCCTTGCAACAATCCTGCTGCCTCTCTTCCAGGATTCTGGATCACACACATGCACCACCACACTGAGCAAACATTTCTTTATGACAGGCTCATAAACACTTATCCAAATACACTGGGAAGTCTCTACTTCAACACTTAAGAGTCTCTAGTGGTCTGTGAAGGTACTATAGTGTGTTTTACATACAGGGTTAGAGTGGGGACCCCATCTCAGACCTTGGGATGTTTCCTAGTGACACATACACAGACCACACTGACCTGAGATGGCAAAGAGCTCCAGAGGCAGGTAGGGCCAATGTTCCCACCTTTCAAATCATGAAAAAAAAAGTCTCTGCCTTCTCATTTTTTAATTTTTAATTTTTTTATGTTTTGTTTTTGTTTTTTTGAGACAAGGCAAGTTTCTGTCTACTACTCCTCGTGTTTCCAACATTTTTGAATGACAAATGGTGAGGCTTCATCATTTCCTACCATCAGCCCCGCTCAGCCTGTCCTCACAAAGAATGACTTCCTTCATTCCGTGCATGTACTTGCAGTTGAGTTTGGCTTGGAGCAGAATCTGTACTGCTCCCTCACCTCCTTTTGGCTACATTTAGTTAGTGTACATTGGCTACATGTTCTTGTCCATTGAGCAGATGGGCTTTAGGGGTTCATACTGAAAATGGTGTACTCATATCCAGCTTAAATCCAACTTCAAGTCCTCTTAATAAGAGAATTTGTACCATTTACATTTATTATTGTTGTTTTTGTCTTTAAGGATTTAGTTATAATTTTGGGATGGGGAGTGGTTGTGCATAGGCCCACAGAGGCCTGTAAAGAGCATCAGACCTCCTAGAGCTGGAGTTTCAAGCAGTTGTGAGCTGCTGAGAGGGGCGCTGGGAACTAAACCTAGGTACTCTGCAAGAGCAACCAGTGCTCTTGACCACCAAGCCTTCTCTCTGGCAAGGTCCGACTCTGTAGTCTAGGATGGTCTGAAATGCAATATGGAACCCACACCAGCCTGGTACTTACAGCAATCCTCCTGCCTCAGCCTCTGAGTGTTATGATCTCAGTCACACAAAACCACATCTAGCTATACTTATTTCATAACTAAGATACACACTCCAGTTTTTGTGTCCTTATTCTGTGTGCATGTGTTATTTGTTTTCTGCATTTGGCTGAATATATATTAAGTTGAACTTTGTGAAATTTCTTATTTATTGATTTGGGGTTTGATCTAAGACAGGGCCTTGCACCATAGCCCCTGCTGGCCTTGAACTCACTTCACTTAGTAGTTTCAGACTTACAGAAGTGGTCCTTCCCTGAGGCTCCACTACTTCCACTGTCTCACCATGCTATGCCTAAGTTCTTCATTGGATTTTTGATCTCTCTGGGTTTTTCTCTTTTTTTTTTTTTTTTTTTTTTTTTTATTTTTCTTCTGTTTTACCATGTATCAGTGAGTTTTTCCTTTCTGCACAGTTTCAGTTTGCTTTTTTGGTCTTTTATCTCTTACGACCGTGATATGGGATCTTTGTATAAATGACCTTTTTAAACAAATGGGTGCATTTCTTCTGCTCCAGCCCCTTCTCAGACCGACCCTGAACAAGATGAGGGGTCAGGCTCTGTCTGATCCCATCCATTCAGCGCATCTTCATAATCTTTATCTCACACAGTCTGCTCTGAGTAATTTAGGGGAGTCCTTCCTCTCAGTGGACATGAAGCTCTGTCTTGGTGCTGTGTGGTTCCCACATTCTCTTTCTGGTAACTCCGTGAGCATCTGATGAAAGCTGAGGAGGAATGACTTCGGTGTGTTATCAGCAGAGCCATCAACACCCCTGCCATCCACATCTGCTGCCCACAGCACCCTGGACCACTTACAGCAGAGCTCTTCCTATTATGCTTTGAAGTTTCAGCACAAATATGGACTGATGAATGTGAAGGAGGTAGAAAGAACAGTTAATGTAAGTCAAATGACCTCACACAAATGTTAGAATCTGCTGCCTGCACCCCAACACTTGCTGTTCCCTCTAAGACTGAAGGAATTTGTATCAAAAGTACCCAGACACAGGCTTGGGGCTGGGGCTTGGGCAGTGCTTGGCTGGCATGTTTGAAGCCCTGGGATGCATCTCTGTACCCCACAAACCAAGTGTGGTGGTGCCACCTGCAATCCCAGCACTTGAGGATAAAAGGGGGAGCAGGAGCCCAAGGTCATCCACTGTGACATAGAGAGATCAAGACCAACCCACTGCTACAGAAATCTCCTTCTCTTTTATTCTGCAATGACACCGTGGAGCCACATCAGTTGCTTGGCATGATGGAGTTCAGGATAGCCAGGGGCACATGGTGAGACCCCCCCCAAAAAAAAACCCACTTATTCAGAAATGACTTATAATAAGCTTGCGCACTGGGTATTTGGGTTTCTGGTGGTGGTGAAGTGGTGGTGTCCACCTCCTATGAACACCAGGGGAGGAGTAGCCTCTAAGAGAGAAAAGTTGTTGTGTTTTTTTTATTTGTTTGTTTGTTTGTTTGTTTTTTAATTTTCAACACATCAGAGTGAGATAACCAGTGAACATCCCATCATCAAGGCATTCTTTCCAGTCTTGAGAGTAATATTCATGCCTGGGATAGCTACTTGTTCAAAACAGGCAGTAGGGTCCATCGCCAGCACTCCAGTGATAGTGATGATGGTGATGGTGATGATGATGATGATGATGATGATGATGATGATGATGATGATGATGACGACTGCATTAGCCAGGGTTCTCTAGAGTAACAGAACTTATAGAAAGAATATAGATAGGTAGATAGGCAGATAGATAGATAGATAGATAGATAGATAGATAGATAGATAGATAGA
>JADRCD010213512.1:0-11116 GCA_019843815.1 Montemys delectorum
TAAGAATATAGTTCAAGCATTGGGGGTTTATTTTGTCTTTTATACTTTTGTTTACCTTTCTCATTTTTGTAATGACTATGGGAATTGCATTTATGAGGAAAACATTCATTTTAAAATGTGCTAACAAGAGGAAAACACTACACACACACAAGTACACACATACACAATACATACCCCAAAATACACACACACACACACACACACACACACACACACACCATACTCCAGAAACAGCTAGGTGATGTTTCCTAGTCCAAGACATAACAGCAGTGGTTAAAAATGTCAAGTTCTGGGCTGATAAGATGGCTCGGCGGGTAGGAGCACTGACTGCTCTTCTGAAGGTCCTGAGTTCAAATCCCAGCAATCACATGGTGGCTCACAACCCACCCATAATGAGATCTGACGCCCTCTTCTGGTGCCTCTGAAGACAGCTGTAGTGTACTTATTTATAATAATAAATAAGTCTAAAAAAATGTCAGGTTCTGAAAACAGTGCTCATTTATGAGTTAGGAAACATATGGGCCCACATAGTGTCACAAAAACCTGTCTCCCAAGGCCTATCTTCACGTCACTTTTATTCTGTATAAAGAACAATGTATCTGAGTTTATATAGATGGACCTATTAATACTGAGGCAACTTTATCTTTTTTTTTTTAAAGGCACAGCATCTGTCAGGGTTTTTTTCTTTAAATTTATTTATTTATATGAGTACACTGTAGCTGTCTTCAGACATACCAGAAGAGAGCATTGGATCCCATTACAGATGGTTGTGAGCCACCATGTGGTTGCTGGCATTTGAACTCAGGACCTCTGGAAGAGCAGTCAGTGCTCTTAACTGCTGAGCCATCTCTCTAGCCCACAACCTTATCTTTGGTTAGGGTTCCAGTTTTTAATTCTTAATTCTCCTGCATTCTTCCAGTAACATTGTCTAGCACCCTGTCTGCAGCTAATACCTTCCTCTACAAGTCAAAATGAAAAGCCCAATCCAGCCTAGAGTCAATGTCTGATAGTGCCAGGCTGGTCTGTTTCTATTTAAGAGTCAACATACACCCACCCACCCCCAAACAGGAGGCTTACTGACAAGTACAGATGCGTTCCAAAATGTCTGCACTTTCAGCAACCGTCATGGATGTCCAAAACTAATTTTGTTCTCAGTTAAGCCACATGCCGACACCAGGTGACTCCTCTTCTCGTCAACATCACTTAAGCACTGGCAGTTCCTTTGTTCAACTTTCCTGTTCTTTCTAAAATACAAGTATGTGGATGGAGTTGGAATATTCCACAGAGAAGAGAGTGGCAACTGGATGGACAGAATGTGGATACATGTGTAGTTCAAAAATCACACTCAGGCTTATAAGAAAAATCAACCCTTCTGGGAAGCTAAAATATCATATGATGGATAGAATATTGAAAAATATTCAAAAGCTTAAGATTTAAAAAAAAGAAAAGCTTAAGATTTTCACATACAAAAATAACACTCCTTTTAATTAAAACACTAGTAAGAGCTGGTAAAAGCGATCTAGAAAAATTATTAAATTTAAAGAACAATGTATGTTAATGAAACCAGGAAAAGAACATTGCTTTTTCTCTAAGAAGAACATTAGGGATTTAAATAACCATATGTTTATTTTGACTTTTAAAAAGCGAGTCATAGATGCCAAAGAAAGCCAGAGTGCTGTTAGGCTCTATCAAATAAGAGTACAGTGTCCAGGAGACAGGCGACAATGGGCACATTGTTCGTTCCCTTGTTGGCGCGCAGCCCATCTGTAACCAGCTGACAACTGAGGCCTGCCAGGCACAGGACTCACTAGAGCATGTCAAGCAAGGAGCAGATGCTGAAGGTTTATTCTAGAACCCTCCTCAGACGACACTCAGTTCACGGGTGTGCAAGTCCCCTGTACAAAATGGTGTGGTGTTTTTATGGGACCTGTTCTCATTCTCCTGTAAGCTGTAGCACTGGGACATGTAATCTCATGTGAATTCTGTGTAAGTAGTAGACATGCTGTTGTCTTACAGGGGGAGTCGGGAAGATCAAACTGTCTGGTAAAGATGTGGTTTCTTTCAATTATTTTCATTCTGGACTTGGCTTAATCTGTAGGTTCAAACCTATAGATAAGGATATCTAACTGTATGACATTAGCAGGATGTTATTGCTAGTGAAGAGCTTTGCAAACCTTCTTACACAACCCCCTAAGCTTACCAATGATTGTCTTAGCCCAGAGTGAGGCCTTAGGGGTAGGATGAGAGCCAGGACCCTCCTGACCTATTTGCTAATGTAACCTAACAGGAGCACACAGTCTTACTGCTTCATTCTCATTGAAAACAGGCATTGTCACCTGCTCCTTGGGTGTCAATGTGGGTCAAATTGAGGAATAAAATTCTCTAAAGTCCCTATTATTTGTAAAGAATAATATCCAGCCATAACTATGAACAAAAGATTAAATTATGTCAATCCTGATACTACAGAGTTTATTATGTGGTTTGGAAGAAAATAGACTACATACAAGTCTGTTGTTCAAATTTCTGTGGTTTCAGTTCCCATGTGGTCAGTCATGGATGAAACGTATAGTATATAATAAAAATGAAAGAAAGGTTCCATTCATGTCATTTTTAATATACTGTTATAATTCATTATTATTGATGTTAGTATCTTACTGCCCATAATTTATCAAGTAAGTTTTATCACAGGTATACATGCACAGAGAGGCATATAGTATATATTGGGTTCAATCCTATGTGTGGTCTCAGAATGCACTGGAGTGCAGCGTCTTCAAACGTGTTCCTCATGGCTAGAGAGACTCCTGAACACGTGAACATATTCCCAATGTAAGGTAGCTTATAAAATCATTTTAGGTGTAATTTAGAGACTGACTAGAGTGATAGGGCACACTGAAAACTTGAAGACTGCAGGAGGCACACACAAGTAAACATAAGGTGTGAAAAACAAAAATTTGCCAAACACAAGACTGAAAACTAGGTGAAAAAGGCAAGCCATTGATCAGGCTCCATGCTAAATCCTTTAGTCAATAATCCTTCCAGGGTACTGGCATAATGGAAGCTAGATTAGTAAGGAGTTAACTTTCAACGTCAATGGTAAGGAAGGACATGAGGCATGGTGACACCAACCTGAAATCTCAGTATTTGTCTCATCACTGTGTCAGCTCCCTAGATTACCAACCCCCACCCAGGCCTGAGTATAACAGTCCACCACACACCCAGACCCTGCACAGAGTCCATTCTCCTAGGCCACAAACCTGCACAGCTTGGTGGCATTTGGTAACGTGGGCCACTGGTACACAATAGCGTCTATGTAGCTGAACATAGAAGAGGCGACAGGAAGTCCTAGGCAATAGGAGGTCCAGATCCTTCGTTATATTTTGGGATTGCTGCTGTATCTGTGAGCTGATATTAGCTGGAATGCAGATGGGGCAAGATTGTATTCCCTCCACCTGAGCTCAATCATCTCAGAGAGAAAGGCTTTAGCACTCTCTGACACAGAATCTCTGAAGGACTTTTTATCAACCGTCAGGAACTGGAATTTACAACCTTGACCAATTTTTGCAAAAATGCAGACCCTGTGAGAACACGGTGTTCAGTTACACCATGTGCTTTCGTATAGTCGGGAGGACTTTGTTCTTCCCTCCAAGCCGAACTGAAAAGAAAGGATATAGCCTGAAGGTCACAGACCATCCAACGACCAAATAACAGATCCTCTCTGCACCCCCATCCTCCCCCCCCCCCCCTCCCAACCCCATCCCTGGCTCCCTGACCCGTGTGTGAGGGCTGTACAAGCTGTGTCTCTTGGATGTTATGTTTTCTGTTTTCCAAGCTGGGGGAACAAAGAGAACAATGACCATCCACAACCCTTCATCACGAAGCAGCTGAAAAAGGATGGCCCCGTGTAAACAAACCTCCAGCGTGTTTCCAAACAGAACCATCCAAACCGTCTATGTGGTAGATCAAGCGGGACTTTCCTTCAGATGCCACTACCAGCCAGGCTCAGGTACTTGTGGTTTTAGTTCTGAGAATATTTTTTTTTTCTTTTAAAAAAAGGAAGCCCTCATCCCCCGCCCCCCATAGCTGTGGACTGGTTACTACAAGGGTGATGTTGGCAGCTGACTGTTAGACACCCTTGGACACACTTTTCTTCTGGTCTCTATTTATCCCCACACAGTACAGTGGTGATTTATCCAGTGACAATCAAATTGCAGTTTCCAAACATCCTGACTCCAGGGAGAGAGAGCTCTATTGTAGTCCCTGTCCACATGGCTGCTGCTCTCAAAGGATTAATGACTTTGGAGACTGACATTTCTGTGACCCCAGAGAGCAGAGGCCTTTTCCCTGGTTGGTTTTCTACTCATCAGAAAACTCTGCTCTAAGATTTTTGTGTTGCAAATAAAGTTGTTCTGTCTCAGGGGCTGTCCCTCTTTTACCTCTTAGATAAGCCAAGAGGCAGAACATTGACATTTGTTAGGTAGCACTTGAACCTAAAGTTAGGGACAAGCCACCCCAGTTATGGATGCTCAGGTACCAAAAGACATGCATGTCTGCTCATGCATGAGGACCCTGAGCAAGCTCTACATTGGAGGTAAATTCCATGTCCTTGACTTCTTGGACTGAGTTAAAGCAAGCGGGAATGGAGGGGAATAAGAGCCAGGCAACCATTTAAGACAGCTATACCCAAATGCAAACGACTTAGTGTAAGAAAACCTGAGTGGGAAATAGCAACTAGCATGCAGCAGATGTTCAATTCAAACAAATAATGTCAACAACAAGGCATAAAACAACACATTTTTCCAGAAAAACAAATAGAAGAGCAAACGGTACTGGCTCAGCTTCCTTCTGATTCAGTGCTTCCGATTCTGAACACACAGCACCGGTCCTTGAGCCTGCCCCTTCTCTTTTCCGGTTTGTGGTGAGGGCTTCTGAAGTCCCTGCTTAGTTTCAGTCTAGATTCATTAGGAATGACCCCCATTCAGACTGGCTCTCTGCCATCCTCCAGCAGTAACCAGGGAATGCGCACTTCTCGATGCTAAATGGAAAGAACTCCCCAGATCAATGGGCAGGAAAAAAATAAATAAACTTCTCATTTAAGTAAGAGGATCAACCCCTGCCCTGTCCTGTCCTGCCTCTACCTTTTTTGCGACGGCATTAATTTGCAAGAGCTCATCACTCAACCCACAAAGCTTGTGGATGCAGGCTGCACTACCCATGAGGCCATGGCAGAAAAGCCCCACTACAGTGCTTTCAAGGCCTCCCATTCCACATCCCCTGATACCCTAGAGAATCTGAGCAAAGAGCCTCTAGCTTCCTCCTCTCTCTTTCCAGCCCACTCAACTCCTTCCTTCTTTGTTCTCTTCTCCTCTGGCATGACCACAAAGTCCTGGCCCAGTCTAATTTGAAAGCTATAAGCCCATTAGGCTTTTAGTATACTTAGCTGCCCACGTCAGCAAGCATACTTGACACCAGACAGCATCGCTGTGAAACTGTATCTTAGCAAGTATGTGTGGGGGCAGAGAGAGAACCCGTTCAGAAAGCAAAAACTCTTTCACAGTTTCTAAGAGGTTACTGGAGAGGCTTCTTTTTCATCAAGAGCTTTCTACTTCTCTTATTTTAAATCCACATCAAAGTCTTGACTTCCTCACTCACAAGATGTCACGGGCAGTAAGTGAGAGGCATCAGTGTGCCTGGAGATTGCAAGGCGCTGAGAAGATGGCCCCATTGGTCTCTGTGACCGATGCCAGGCTTCCCGCCTGGTCTCCCTCTGTAGATAATCAGTTCCCGGAAAGCAGAGGGAGTCTGGAAGATGTGTGTGCATCATTTGTTTTCCATTTTCTAGCACATGCTTGCTTCTAAGGGATAAAGAAAGAAGGAAAGCAAGAATGAATGAATGAATGAATGAATGAATGAATGAACGAGCAAGAGAGATATGTTATTAGAGAAGCCAAACAGCCAGCAAGCTGAACTCCTTACTAACAAATAAAAAGAGTCTCCGGGGATTTGGAATTATGAAACAGGAAGGACAAAGTACTTTGCATGCCACACAGATTTGTTCAACCAATAGAGCAAGGACCCCTGCAAGGTTGTTTTCAGTTTCTGTTTATCATTCCAGTGAATGGCTATGCTATGGGGAATGCTATGTCCCCAGTGAAGTTCAAGCATGTGTCCATGAATGAGACAAAAAGGGAACCAAAGTCAGGATTTTCATGTCTGGCTCAGTTTAGGGTAGGAGAAGAATAAATGCAGGGCGGGCAACATAGAAAATGGAATTCCCTGAAATCCTGGGACCGAACTACAAATTAGCAGGGGACCATTGAGACCAAGTTTGGAGGCTGGGCTCTGGCCTCAGCTTTGTGACCTCAGCTTCCCTTCATGTTGGCAGGACCACATAAGGGTGAGTCTCTTAGCCTGTGGAGTTTGAAGAAGCAAATGGAGAGAGTCTCAGGCTAGGGTGCCAAGAGCAGGTAGGGGGTAACCAGGTCCTGAGAGGTAGAGGGAGGAGAGATGGGAGGAGAGAGAATGTTCTCGGGATGGGGGAGTGAAAGGAACTCAGGAAGGGAGACATCCGTCCTTGACAATTTGCCCAGTCTCCTTTGAGGGCAAATTCCAGGGAGGAAGAGCACACTGTCTTGTCCCAAATCTAAATTGGACTGAATTCAACTAATGTCTCTCAAGTTTAGTGGGTAGGTGCTTAGACCTATTGTGGTTAACTCAGAAAAAGCTGAAGGTTCCAGGTTATTGAAAAATGAGAGGGCCACTGGGAACACACATCACAGCCAGTCACATGGAGAGGGCAATTTTCATGTCAAAAGAATTAGGGAAAAGAATAGAGGAGCTGCTAGTAATGAAAGTCTGGCTTGCTTTCTGTAGAGCCTGCTCTAATTCAACAGGTCCTGAGAACTCAGTTAACTGCATGCTCTAAGACTACTAACAGTTCAGAGATAACCAGCCTTCAGGGAAGTGTTGGGGTTCAAAAATATTCTAAGTATGGACTGACCCCGGGCATTTCACTCATACAAAAAAGAGCACGGAGAATGAAGTACTAATGTGTACCTAGCTCCTGCTTCCAGTGGACTGAGTTCTTGCTAATTTTGCTATCATCAACTCACCCTCCAACTCTATGGGTAGATAGATGATAATAAAACATCTTTGCAGTGGAAAAGGACAAGGCAAGGCTTCCTTCTGTTTCAGTGGAAACCAATTTTAGGCCATACTGGGTGTGCAGGGATCACCAGTGCACTGCCACCCAGATGGGGAGTGAAAGAATATCTTTTGCATTACTGTAACAAAATTTTCCTGAGGAAGATCACAGAGGAAAGAAGAGTTTGGTTTTGCTTACGGTTCCAGGGGTATAGAGTCCGGCAAAGGTTAAATTATGAGCCAGCCTGGAAGTTAGGAGGCAGAGATTACAGTTTACTTACACAGGGAGTCAAGAAAGGGAACAAGAAGTGGAGCCAGAGTCCAAAATGTCCAAGTCTGTCCACAGTGGCCTGAACCTCCTCAGTGTTCCATAACCTTCCTGAACAGGCTCAGGGACCAAGTGTTCAAATGTGTGGGCCTCTGGAGGACATTTCTCATTCAGACTACCACAGAAAGGGAAGGCAGTGGCACTGAGGGAGGCAGCTGAGGTTGCTGTCAACAAGGTCACTGACAGGACATAATCAAGAGGAGAGGAGGCCAGAGCTTTAGTTAAAAGGCAATGTGGGGTGAGCATCAGAAAGGTTAATTTTCCTGACCCTTTGCTACCACAACTCACCCTAGACTGACCTTACTTAGAGACCAACTGCTTATCTTTTAGATGATATCGTCCATATATTTTCATCTTGTTAGATCCTTAGGATGGCTTCACCTCGAGACCTCAAAGCCCACCTCCATTTACTTCCACCAATAAGGCAACAGCTACTTCAACAAGGCCACACCTCCTAATAGTGCCACTCCTTAGGTCATGAGTCTATGGAGCCATTCCTATTCAAATCACCATGCCCACCTTTCCACCCAGGGGCCTGGCAGCTAGTCCCACTTCACCCTCCCTACAATTGTGTTCTCCATGTAAGAATGTGCTCCTGGTCATGTATTGTCCTATATTCTCTGCCTGTTATAGCAGGCTGTCTAGCTATTTAGCTAATCATTTGCATAATAGCACTGAATAGAATGATTGCTTCCCTTCTTACTGCATAGTTATCTTGTGTGTGTGTCTGTGTGTGTGTGTGTGTGTCTGTGTGTGTGTGTGTGTGTGTGTGTGTGTGTCTGTGTGTTAGCCAATTCCTTTGGGGTCCTTCTTTCTAAGAACTAGTATAACTATGAAAAAACAATAACACTAAAAATAATGTAACCAGACAATAGCATATTGTTCAGTGTCAAAAAGAAATCACCTCAGCTCTTGAGCTGTGAAAAGAAATGGGAGAAACTTAAATACATACTAAGTGGAAAAAGCTGAGCTGAGGAAGTGAGAGACTGTCTTACTCAGTGTATATGACATTCTGGAAAATGCAAACCGCTGCAGACAGTGAAAAGACCAGCAAACAGAGGCAAGGATCACTAGACAGATAGGTATAATGTGTAGGTTTTGTATGGTATGAAGCTGGTGTGTTGATGAAGCTGTTCTATGGCATGGTAGTGGTGGATCACCTCAGTGTATATTTTCCAAGTCCATAGAATGTTGTACCAAGAGTAACCCTTAATGCAAACTGTGACCTAGACGGCAATATCCGTGTGTCTTGCAGGTTCATCAACTATAACAAGTACAACACTGTAGTGGGAATACTAATAAGGGGAATAGTGTGTGGAGGGCAGACTATCTCAATATCTGCCACTCAGTTAGCTATGGGCCTGCACGTGCTCTGAAACATAATATCCATACAATGGTTACTATTTACAGAACAGCTACCATGTATTGAAGACTTCCTTATATCCTATCTAAAGCACAGTGTGTGTTGTCACAATCTTATCAATTCTCTGGACAAATAAAAAGCTCAGGCTCAGAAATTTACTCAAGGCTAGGATCACGAGCCTAGGATCACAGATAGCATGAGCTTCACAAGGCAGGAAAGGAAAGGCCCTTAGGAATAATCTGTCTGGGCCAACGGTTTTCAGAGGGCTATATGTGAGATGAGCAGCTAACAGCTGTCTCCATGTGGATAGGACTGAGTTTATTGTAGAAGACAGGAAGTCTCTGCCTTTCTGCATCAGCAGACAGTGAGTCACTGGCAGGCTGGGAAGCAAGATGACCAGGTACTCTGTAAACAAATGCACTTACCCCCCCCCCCCACACACACACACACAAGAGAATGATGGATTTGGACAGAGAGTGAGATTGTCTATTTTCACCATATCTCACCTGAATGTGTTGTCCCTGTCTGTCTGCTTTGTGCCTGATCCTTAAGGCTTTCGCTTCCTAGGTGACTTAGACTACACTTAGTGATTTTTGAGAGATGATTTCTTAAGTATGCTGGACTTTCAAGTTTTTCAGGAGAACTAATTTTCATTGTTCTGGTGATTAAAGAGAAATGGTTCAGCAGTTAAGAGTGCTTCCTGCTCTTGAAAGAAAACCGGAGTTTTGTTCCTAAAGACCCAAGTCAGGAGGGTTGGAAACATAGTCAGTGTATGCTCTTGGGGGAGCCACATGCAGAGACGCTACTATGGCTGGTGTAAGTATAGGAGACAAGATGTTGACAAGATGACTTCCTGGGATAATTGACAGAGGAAAATGAACTGACACTGAAAAGTGGATTCAAAGATATTTGAGGCCCTGTGGAGGCAATGGCAAACTATGAAATTATCATTTTGCCTTGAGAGTTAAAGTTTTAAGAAGGATTCCCATCATCAAAATCGATAATATTATCAAAACCAAGGCTGAAAAGATATATGGCCTCACAAGGAGTGATGACTGCATCCGTGGGTTGTTTTCTTTTTTAGAGTATGCTTTTGTAGCAATTCCTGCATATTTCCACATGGACGATCGACAAGTGCCAAATCTGTCCTCCATAATTTATGTCGGAGAATTCCAGCTGGTGAAGCCACGGTGTCCATGAAGGAGTTGTAGGACTAGGTTCACAGAACACTCATGTAAATCCTTGTTTTCATCCAGGTCTTTCCAGCTTATGAGACTATTGTGATGTAAGGGCTGCAAGCTCATGTACAAATCTTAGTATTTAGAAAATGCCTTCTTGAATAGTCAAAGACAGTCTCCCTGTATTTGTTGTGAATAAAAAGAATTTTGACATCAAAATATGTATTTCTTTCCATCTAACTTGGTCATAGGTGAAGTAGGGCAGGTTCATTTTAGCCTAACTTCTAGATTCTCTGATTTAATAAACTTTGCCATTGTTCTAAAGTCTCATCATGTTTAGGTAGATACTTCAGTTGCACTATTACAGAAAATTTCAGTGTATGCTTTCAAATGTCAATTAAGAATGCATCTTTTGGGTGAATATATAAATACCTGAAAAGATGTATAACTCGCAAAAATAACCACAACAATTTTCTTCGTAAATGTCCTTCCATGTTTTCCATGAGAGCACTTCAAAAAGAAGTACCCTATTTTAATTCAACAGGTAAATAAATACAGAAGGCACTTCAACAAAAAGAATTCTCTGCAGCCTGTTTTAAAGGCAATTTCTCAAATCTATTTTATTTAAATAAAATTTCATGGCAAGAATATTTTAGTACTTTCTCCTTGTTAAAGTATGTGTGCTCCAACATTGTACTTGAAACTCTGAGGAGGCAAAAAATAAAAAATAAATACCTTCACATAATTATAGTAAATCATTGCCATACACAGAATGCCGCATGTTTACAGGACAACAATCGAGTGAACCGATGTATCCTGTGATGTTGTGTACACACAGGTGGATGGCAAGCTAGTGTTTCTTTTGGTCTGGGTATGAGGTATATCATCTGAGGTTGCATAAGGGTTTTATATTATTGGTCTAGAGAGATGGGTCAATAGTTAAGAGTCCATTTTGCTTTTGTAGAGGACCTAAGTTCAATTTCTAACACTCACAGCTCTAGAGGATCCACTGCCCCGGCCTCCTAGGTAATGAACTCATGTGCACATGCTTTACCCTCCTCTGCTACACACACACACACACACACACACACACACACACACACACAC